>CAHIKZ030000227.1:62500-65000 GCA_903632075.3 Acanthosepion pharaonis
ACACCTCCATTTCCTTCAATATCATTGGTTTGTAAATATATGATACTTATCATATGACAATTTTGCTATCGCAGGTAATTTGAAATTTTCTCTAAAATCACGGATTGGTCCATTTCCTGACCAATCGCGTATTTTAGTATCTTTTCTATATTTTAGCGCCAAGCTCTCCGGAGCCTATCCAGCATTATATAAAGACTCTCGCTGTTTGCTGACAGTCAGTAGCAGTTCAATTCTTGGAAAATAAGGCACAGCACTATATCGACATTTTAATTCTTAATTATCACTCAATTGAGTAATCATACTAATTCTTATTGGTATCACTCATGAACATTACATTTTTCTACACTGATAAAACATTGTGGAACTATTCTTTATTTAGCTAAGACTTCAATTGAACTTTGTAGTTAAATAACATTCAATATTGTACTCAACATTAATTAGCTAAACTTACCCTTTTTATTACGGAAAAAGGGAAGCGACTTTCTTTATACTATTGTTGATATTTGTATATCATTGTTAATACAATATTTTATTAATGTTCACTGAGCTTGATTATTTTTCTCTCATGTTTGTTGTGCATTATTCATGCGGGGTGTTGTTTTACAAGAACACAGCCTTCCTTCTTTATTATATTCACGGTGACCCTAGCCAACAATACTTACAGCACCACTACAAACTCAACAAATGTTCAAAATGTCCTCCGTTTGCTTCTACACACGCATGCAACCACTGGACCATTGACTATTGGATCCTTTTCAAATACACCCATGCAGTGTCGAATGGTTTCGCCAGCCCCTGTGACACATTGATGAAGCGTCTCTGCATTATTGATGCATGCATAAACCAATTGTTTTAGGTGGCCCCACAAATAAAAATTCAAAGGAATGGGGTTGGGGTAATGTGCAGGCCATGGAACCGGTCCCCCCTACTTATCCATCTTTCATCGTAGATGCCAGCCAGTGTATCAGGAACAATGTTATTAATTGATGGTTCAGTGTAGGAGAGATGTCCGATTCCTGTTGGATGACATATATTTTCTATGAAAGTTATCGGACATTCAGGCCAGTAAATGTAATTAATACTGTTTATTATAAATAGAACATTTACTGAAATAATTGTATCAATAAAAATAACATATAAACAAAATATATATATATATGTGTGTGTGTGTGTGTGATGAATGTTTCAAGTAGGAAACAGAGAATAGTAGTCAGTTAAACCTATACCAGGAAATCCTGATTGTATAATTTGCTGCTGTCATTACGACATTTGAGACCCTCTTCTTTCCTGTGTGTCGTTTTAGGTGTACTCTTTTTAAAACCTTTTGGTTTCTTCTTGCTTTTTGTCTTATTTTTTGTGTGGTTGAATTATATACATTATATATATATATATATATATATATAAATATAGAAAACTAGACTCGTTTCGAAAAACCCTCGAATTTTTGATTTGCTAATCAAATCAATCTCGAGGGGAAAAAAAGGTTTTAAAAAAAAGAAAGAGCTACAAACATGGACTTCTGCCGACAAAAATCGCACAGATGCAGGTCTGAAGCCCAAAGAAAAAACCCCGATATGAGTAACAACTAACTAACAAAAGAGCTCAATACAACCGTAGAGAGCAGACCTAGATACACCTAGTGAGCCAGACAAACCTACCTAGGTTTCACCTAAACGGATCGTCAGGGAAAGTTTGGCACCAAACTTTCCCTGACGATCCGTTTAGGTGAAACCTAGGTAGGTTTGTCTGGCTCACTAGGTGTATCTATATATATATATATATATACACACACACATACACATACATACATACATATCTATAGTTCCTGACACCAATACAAGTTAAAATGTCCCTATAAACATATCCTGATATAATGAAATATGCATACACCTGTATTCCCCCTCAGTGGAATATGATTGGCTGGTGTCCGTCATAAATACCGACTGATGTGTAGGAGACTCAAGAGCCTTAGTCTGAGAGCTAAGTCTATAATGACGCCCATTGGACTATGTCATTTATCTACACTTCTTACCTGCAACTACGACGTGTACCAGTTGATTACTGTTACCATATTCTATTTGGTTATAGTAGCCAAAACTACTTAGCTACTTTGTTCAAATATATCCCTTTCCACGACATATCATATCCAAAAGCCTATCATTGTACCCCAGCACAGCAACTTATAACAAATGTTCAAAATGTCCTCTGTTTGCTTCTACACACCCATCCATCCACTGGATTATTGATTGGTGGACACTTTCAAATACTCCCACACTATTTTGAATAGATTCAAAGGTCCCAATGACATGTTGATGAAGCATCTCTGCATAATAATGTCTGCTGCATAAACCAAATGACTGATGTTTGGGGGAATGTGCAGGCCTTGGAACCAGTTCTCTTCAACTTATACATCTTTCTTGGTAGATGTCAATGAGTGCATTGCAAGCAATGGGACTAAAATGTGCTGGAGCCCAATCATGCATGAACCATATGCATCTTT
>CAHIKZ030000227.1:70000-95000 GCA_903632075.3 Acanthosepion pharaonis
ACCAGTAATAAGGAGTGCTAAAGAAAAGCAATTAATAACAACACAAACATTGCGATATAAACTCTGATAGAAAATATGAAATAATAACGGAAAAATTGCAATATGAGCACTAGTAAAAACGGTTGCTGGGACATTAGGTTTTTAAGTCCCAGAAATTCATACACAGATGTCCTCAAGGACACATGGCCCAGTGGATAAAGACATTGGTTAAAGAGTTGTGAGTTCAGTACCAGGCAACAACAGTGGTGAACCAAAAACTTGGCGAGTGAAGTTAAAGGAAAATAACTGAGACATTCGGAAGAGCCACGGCACATGGAACTAGAACAATCTACCCCAGTGGATGAAATAAAGGGTTTGGTTTGAAATTCAAATCACCGGAGGTTGAAATGTTGGGGGAATTGTTGTCGTCATGTCACTCATGCTAATGCAAACATAGATGCATGTCCGTACACCCGTTGAGGTACGCAGACACACATACACACTCACTCGTCCGCTCGGATGTACAGACATGCATCTATGTTTGCATTAGCATGAGTGACATCATGACAATGATTTCCCCCCAAACTTCCATAATAACACAAATACACACAATCTACATAAACCCAAAATTTAAAAAAATTAATCAAAAGCGTGAGACCCAGGGTCACAAACTCACATCAATCCAACCAAATATATATATATATATATATATATATATATATATATATATATATATATATATAGGTAGGATGGGAACAAATAGAGTAAAATTCCAACATTTGTAACTTAATTTAAAAGAGGGCTCAATACAAAGCAGAGCAATATTATTTATCTTAGGATATTACACCGGAAACATGTCAAAATTGCTACACAATTGCAGTTGTGTCTTGATGTGTATGAATGCATCTAATCAGGCAATTGTAAATTACAGTAATTTACAATCACCTGATGAGATGCATTGATAGGCATTGAAACACAACTGCAATTGTGTAGCAATTTTGACATTTTCAATGTAATATTCTAAAATAAATAATATATATATAAACACACAGATGTGTGATGGGTAAACTGTCATCATTTTATATTTTTAAATTCACACATGCATGTTATTTGTTCTTGATTTTATTGAGTGCAAAGTATAGTAGGGTCAGTTAGGTACCATCTGTGAGAAAAAGAGAATGACGATGCAAATCACTCCACCAGAAATTTTGAAAATGCATGCCATACTGCTTGGCAGTTGCACATGAAGCTCCAATATGAACATTTCCAACTGTTTGGTTATCAATCTGATGACAGTGTAGAAGATTTAGAAAGTTGGATGAGTCTAATGGTGATTATGAAGGTGTTATATAGAGATCACTAGTGAAGGCCATGTTATACGTCCAGGGCCTCAGATGCAACACGGATGCCTACATCAAGTGACTTGAGGAGGTAGTGCTGCCTTGGGTCAAGATAGTGGCTGCTGGAAGACCCTATGTTTGGTAACCAGACTCTTCACCATGCAACACAAGCAGGGGCACCCAGTCATGGCTATCAGATAATTTCTGTGACTACATCACCCCTTAGATATGGCCACCTAACTCCCCAGACTGCAACCCCTTTGATTATTATGCATTGGGCACAGTTGATCAAGAGACAAACAAAACTCTTTGTAACACCAAAGATGAAATGAAGGCAAGGATTATGGCAGCATTCATCAACTTAAAAAAGGAGAACGTACAGAAGAGTTGCAGGAGATCTTGTAGTCATCTGAAGACTGTGGTTGAAGCCAATGGCTATTTTATTGAATAAATTTACTCTAGTATTTCAATATATTTTTGTGTAATGTTGGTAAATATATCTGTTAAAATGAGATGTCAGTGTTATTTTCAAGTTTTTTGAGGTTTTTTTTTTGCATTATTTAAGCGACAATTTATCCATCGCATTATGTATATATATATATATATATATATATATATATATATATATATATAGATAGATAGATAGATAGATGGATACATAGATATATAAGCACTAAATGTCTAGAGATAAATAACTCTGAACAGAAGTAGATAGAGCAATATGAATAAACATATGAACATAGTGTTATATGGAAAAGGTAGAGAGATATGAACAAAATTATAGAGAGAAATAAGGAGAGAAATGTAAGCAGATAGAGAGAGAGTTATGAACAGAGACAGAGAGAATAATATGAGAGAGAGAAAGAGCGGAAGATGTGAAAAGAGAGAAAGAGGAAAGTATGAACAGAGAAGACAAAGAGAAAGATATAACAGAATGAGAGAGAGGAAGATTTGAACAGAAAGAGTGTGAAAGGATGATGTGAACAGAGGGAGGCAGAGTAAGATATGAACAGAGAAGCAGAGAGAAAGATATGAACATAGAGAGTTGGGGAAATTTATAAACAGTGAGGGAGAATGAAAGATATAATCATAAAGAGAAAGGAAAAGATATGAACATAGAGAGAGATGGAGAGAGCGAGGGAAAGTTATTCTGAGAGAAAGAGAGAAAGGTAAAGTTATGAACAGAGAGAAAGAGAGGAAGGTAAAGTTATTAACAGAGAGAAAATGAGAAAGATATGAACAGAGAGAGAAAGAGTGGGAAAGACATGAATAGAGAGAGAAAGAGTGGGAAAGACATGATTAGAGAGAGAAAGAGTGGGAAAGACATGAATAGAGAGAGAAAGTGGGAAAGACATGAATAGAGAGAAGAAGGTGGGAAAAGACACATGAATAGAGAGAAAGAGTGGGAAAGACATGAATAGAGAGAGAAAGAGTGGGAAAGACATGAATAGAGAGAGAAAGAGTGGGAAAGACATGAATAGAGAGAGAAAGAGTGGGAAAGACATGAACAGAGAGAGAAAGAGTGGGAAAGACATGAACAGAGAGAGAGAAGGGGAAGTTATGAACAGAGAGAGAGAGGGGGAAGTTATGAACAGAGAGAGAACAGAGAGAGGGGGAAGTTATGAACAGAGAGAGAGAGGGGGAAGATATGAAACAGAGGGGAAGTTATGAACAGAGAGAGAGAGTTATGAACAGGAGAGTTATGAACAGACAGAGAGAGAGGGACGAGAGAAGTTATGAACAGAGAGAGAGAGAGAGGGGGAAGTTATGAACAGAGAGAGAGGGGGAAGTTATGAACAGAGAGAGTGGGGGAAGTTATGAACAGAGAAAGATAATAAAGGAAAAATATGAACAGAAAGTGGGGGAAGATATGAACAGAGAGAGTGAGGGGGAAGTTATGAACAGAGGAGAAAAGTTATGAACAGAGAGAGGGGAAGTTATGAACAGAGAGTGGGGGAAGTTATGAACAGAGAGTGGGGGAAGTTATGAACAGAGAAAGTGGGAAAGTTATGAACAGGGAAAGATATGAAGGGGGGGGAAGTTATGAACAGAGAGGGGAAGTATGAACAGAGAGGGGAAGTTATGAACAGAGAGAGAGAGGGGGGGGAGGGGGAAGTTATGAACAGAGAGTTATGAACAGAGAGAGAGGGGGAAGTTATGAACAGAGAGGGGGAAGTTATGAACAGAGAGTGGAGGGGGAAGTTATGAACAGAGAGAGAGGTGGGGAAGTTATGAACAGAGAGAGAGAGGGGGGAAGTTATGAACAAGATGAACAGAGAGAGGGGAAGTTATGAACAGAGAGTGGGGGGAAGTTATGAACAGAGAACAGAGAGAACAGAGTGGGGAAGTTATGAACAGAGAGAGTGGGGGAAGTTATGAACAGAGAGAGTGGGGGAAGTTATGAACAGAGACAGACAGATGAACAGAGAAACATGAACAGAGAGTGGGGGAAAGTTATGAACAGAGAGAGAAGAGAGTGGGGTTAGGAACAGAGAGAATTGGGGAACATGAACAGAGAGAGAGAGAACAGAGACAGAGGAAAGATATGAACAGAGAGAGAGAGAGAGAGAGGGAAAGATATGAACAGAGAGAGAGAGAGACAGGGAGGGAAAGATAAGAGAGAGAGAGACAGAGGGAAAGATATGAACAGAGAGAGAGACAGAGGGAAAGATATGAACAGAGAGAGAGACAGAGGGAAAGATATGAACAGAGAGAGAGAGAGAGGGAAAGATATGAACAGAGAGAGAGAGGTAAAGATATGAATAGAGAAAGAGAGAGGGATGATATAAACAGAGAGAAAGAAAGATATGAACAAAAAAAATGAAAATCTGAAGAGAGAGAGAGAGGGTGAAGAGAGCAGTAGGATATGAAAGAGATGGAGGGAGAGAAAGATAAGGACAGAAAAAGCAAGATATGGAATATCTATATTTTCATATTTGAATTTTAATCTCTGGATGCACAAACTTTTAAAATCTTTTTTTCAATTTAAGCCATATATAACTTTTCTGAATGTGCTGATTGATGAAGCTTTAGCAATTCAAATTCATGTTGCAGACAAAGCTGAGCAAACATTCACATACAACAATCAGAATAGACAGAGAGTCTGATAGTGTGTTTTTAAATCTTAAAGTGGCTGCTCAACTAAAATGTTCAGTTGTAAAATATCCCCCAAGAAATTATGGGCTTTTCATGGCTTCAAAGAAAAAAGATGCTCTTGTTGCTATTTTCAGAAATCTTTCTTTTTCTGCAATAATTTTACAAAAGTTATCAAATTTTAATATTAGGAATTAAATTCTAAGCAAAGTAAACATGTATCAGATTGAAGGATGAATGCTAATCAAATAAACGACTTGTAAATTTGCATCACTTGGAATGCACTATCAACGTCAAAGGTGATATAGTCCAGTAAATATCTAATTGCTTGTGAAATACATGAACACTTTGAAATGAGACTGTATTTGAGGAGAGATCAAATGAAATACATAAACACTTTGAAATGAGACTGTATTTGAGGAGAGATCAAATGAAATACATGAACACTTTGAAATGAGACTGTATTTGAGGAGAGATCAAATGAAATACATGAACACTTTGAAATGAGACTGTATTTGAGGAGAGATCAAATGAAATACATGAACACTTTGAAATGAGACTGTATTTGAGGAGAGATCAAATGAAATACATGAACACTTTGAAATGAGACTGTATTTGAGGAGAGATCAAATGAAATACATGAACACTTTGAAATGAGACTGTATTTGAGGAGAGATCAAATGAAATACATGAACACTTTGAAATGAGACTGTATTTGAGGAGAGATCAAATGAAATACATGAACACTTTGAAATGAGACTGTATTTGAGGAGAGATCAAATGAAATACATGAACACTTTGAAATGAGACTGTATTTGAGGAGAGATCAAATGAAATACATGAACACTTTGAAATGAGACTGTATTTGAGGAGAGATCAAATGAAATACATGAACACTTTGAAATGAGACTGTATTTGAGGAGAGATCAAATGAAATACATGAACACTTTGAAATGAGACTGTATTTGAGGAGAGATCAAATGAAATACATGAACACTTTGAAATGAGACTGTATTTGAGGAAAGATCAAATGAAATACATTGTTTTCATTTCAACAACTGAAACGTTGTAATTAATATGGCGACAAAGATGAAGACAATAGTCCGAATAATGTAAATAATGTAATCTGAAGAAGTTTATTCTAAGGATGAAACATGTTACTTTGGATATTTTTTTTTCTGTTTTGACATTCAATTACCCACTTTCAAAAATATCTTCAAAAACAGGGTTTTTTTTAAAAAAAATGTTTACATCATTTTCTTTTCATTCCTCCCTTCTTCTGCGTCCCTCTGATTAAAGATTTGTAACCAGTGTATATGATATGCCATATGTACTTTCATATTGCTATAAATTTTTGCTTTGTTAGAGTTATCTCCCTTCACCTTGTGATGCCATGTAAAAGTGTATTTGTTATGAGAATGGTACAGTGTTTGAAAAATTTTAGAAAACCAGAAGGTCAAAAGATCAAAACTAACACCACCTTTTTTCCGTCTATCTAAACTACAATTTTGGAAAGTTAAAATTTTACTGAAATATTATTTACATGCAGACGATTGAACTCATCTTTGTTATTGTTATCACATGCAGATCAACATACAACTGATGAAGGCCGGAATGCACAACAGTCGAAACATTGTAATAACAATAAAGATGAAGACAAAAGACCTCATATAAATAATGTAAATAATGATAATTCCTCATTCCATAAATCCATACAGAAATCATATAACATTAAGAAAGTTAGTTAACAAATAGATCAAAAGAGAGGATAGCAACAACAAAGATAAGGATAATAGTCTGAATGTAAATAATGTAAATAACTCCACATCACAGTAAAGTCCTCATTTAAAATCAAGACAATACGAACTTTAAACAAAATGGTCACAACATATATGCTCCCTTCCATAGGTTGAGCACTTTGGAAGAAAGGGAATTTGTCAGCTAGTTCTGATTAATGTTAAAAAATCTTCACTATGAATTGAGCCCTCTTGAGCTGGTAATGCTTATATCTTATATGTAATGCATTAAAAACTCCCTTTCTCCGTAGCATGCGCTGATAGCCTAAGGGTGAGAGTCTCCAAGTGATGCCAAATCAGCTTGAAATCACACTGATGAGCTGTGATACAGCAAAACAGTCTGTCTGTGGATGACTATATATATATATATATATATATATACATGAATTATTCACACAAAACTAATGCAAAGGTTAATGGTTTAAATGGCGAGACATCCATCATCGCAAACAATTCAAATAGTACACAAAAACCTCCAGATCCGTTATGAATGAATTGATCCTTGTTTATATAAATTTCTGCCGTATTAGTTGTTATTTTACTACAAGCGTTCGTCTGTTCCTACAGACATCTTCAGGTATATAATAGATGTTGTTCTGGTTTTTTTGTTTTTTTTTGTTTTTTTTCTCTTAGTAATAAGAGGACATCGAAAATATATGTGTTATTGTATCCGAAATGCTATTGAAAATTAGTTATTGGTTTTGAACGCGCCAAAGCAAAGCTGAGTTTGATTTTAATTTTTAAAAGTGTTTGCGTTTATACCAAATATGGTGATGAACAAATTTTTACTGGTAAATTTTACTGTCAAAGTGGCATGAACTACATTGTTCAATAATTACAGTAATGTCGCACTTATTATCTAAAAAGTCGCACATGGATCAGTTATTTAAATTACAATAAACGTGCAATCAATTTACAAATACATGAATTATTCACACAAAACTAATGCAAGGTTAATGGTTTAAATGGCGAGACATCCATCATCGCAAACAATTCAAATAGTACACAAAAACCTCCAGATCCGTTATGAATGAATTGATCCTTGTTTATATAAATTTCTGCCGTATTAGTTGTTATTTTACTACAAGCGTTCGTCTGTTCCTACAGACATCTTCAGGTATATAATAGATGTTGTTCTTGTTTTTTTTTTTTTTTTTTTCTCTTAGTAATAAGAGGACATCGAAAATATATGTGTTATTGTATCCGAAATGCTATTGAAAATGAGTTATTGGTTTTTGAACGCGCCAAAGCAAAGCTGAGTTTGATTTTAAATTTTTTAAAGTGTTTGCGTTTATACCAAATATGGTGATGAACAAATTTTTACTGGTAAATTTTACTGTCAAAGTGGCATGAACTATATTGTTCAATAATTTAAATTTAAAATCAAACTCAGCGTTGCTTTGGCGCGTTCAAAACCAATAACTCATTTTTTCAAAATTTCGGATAAATAACACATAATTTTTGACTTATTACTAAGAAAAAAAATAAAAAAAACAAGTGAAGATGTCTGTAGGAACAGACGAAATTTGTAGTAAAATAACAACTAATACGGCAGAAATTTATATAAACAAGGATCAATTCATTAACGGATCTGGAGGTTTTATGTACTATTTGCATTGTTTCGATGATGGACACATTTAAACCATTAACCTTTGCATTAGTTTTTGTGTGTGAATAATTCATGTTATTTGTAAATTGATTGCACGTTTATTGTAATATATATATATATATATATATATATAACATATATATGAACACCTATTATAGAACAGAGATTGTGCAGCCAAGTTTAGTGCTGACTGGTTCACCGTGTTCTCCCGGTCACACACTTTATTTCATCTAAAGATTCTGGAGGCATTTTACATCGGGTTCCTTAAGCCTTCTTTGTGTAAATATTGTGAGTGTTTGTTGGGACTCACTGTCATTTGTCTCTAGTTCCTTTTGATATTTTATTTTATTTTTTTTCTCCTCCCACAAACTTCCTTTTATTGTACATTTTTCTGTGTTAATTTTAAATTAAATCTCCGGTTGAAGCCTGAAGAGCGGGGGCGAAACCGGGTCCTTCGCCTGTTTTTAATATGTCTTGTAATATTAAGTTTTATTCTTTTATTTAGATCATTAAATTTTGTACCTACAAAAATATCTTTACAGTATTTTAATTAGTCGTACTATTGTCCTCATCTTTGTCGCCATATTTGTCACAACGTTTTGGCTGTTGTACGCTCCGACCTTCTTCAACGGCCGAAACGTTGTGACAAATATGGCGACAAAGATGAGGACAATAGTCCGACTAATGTAAATACTGTACATAATACATCATCTCAGAAATATAGACAGACCCAAAAATATCTTTATATATATATATATGTATATATATATATATATATATATATATATACACAGTAGCGTCCAAAACTAAGGGACAAAATTTTAAAACCTAATATTTGTTAGAAATAACAACTGTGAAAAGCTGAAATTTTGACAACTGGTAGTCGTTATCATCCATAATAACATACTAAAATTTGAATCATTTGCAAAGGATAGAAAAAGAATTATAACAATTATTTATTTTCAAATTTGGAACGTCCAAAAGTAAGGGACAAAATTGAGAAAAACAATGTAAACGGCAAAAAAAACAATAAAAATACATGTACAATCAATATTTAGTAAATGAGCCCTTGCTCTCAATGACAGCTGCACATCTTCGACTACAAGAACGAATCAGTTCTTGACAATCCTCGATACTAATTTTAGACCATTCTTCTTGAAGCTTCACCCAAAAATCCTCCGTGTTAGTGGGATTTCTTTTCCATAACTTTCACTCCTAAGGTCTTCCAAAGATTTTCTATTGGATTTAAGTCAGGACTTTGCGGTGGCCAATCCATAATTTCCAAATCTTGCTCGCTAAGGTAACTCATTACCACCTTTGCCTTGTGACATGGGGCATTATATTGCATAAAGGTAGCCCTATCGAAACCTGAATTCTGTATGATTGGCACAACATGATCTTGAACAATGTTTTTATAGATCTGCGCGTTTACACGAGTTTGTAACCGGACAAGAGGCGTTGTTATGGCTAGAAAACATTCCAAATACCATGACGCTTCCGCCCCTAAACTTGACAGTTTTCTTAGTACACTTTGCACTTAATCTTTCACCAATACGTCTCTTTACATTGTTTTTCCATCATTTCCAAATAAATTAAAGTTGCTTTCATCACTGAAAAATACTTTTGCCCAATTTTCATATGTCCAAATTACATACTTGTTTGCAAACTCTAATCTCTTCTTATTCTTCGAACTAACAAGTGGTTTCTTCCCTGGGGTTCGATTAAACAGCCCTATTTCTTGCAGTCGTCTACAAACAGTCTGTCTTGACACATTAATACATGAGGTACTATTCATAACCCTTTTAATTTCTGTGCAAGACTTAAACGGTCCTTTAATGACATACGCTGCATTATTCGATCTTCTCTTGCCGAAGTTTTGCGGGGTCTGCCGGTTTTAAAAGCACTAACTATTTTGCCAGTATCATTGTAGGATTTAACAACCCTGCCTACAACACTCTTGGAACGTTTCACTTTCTCTGAAATCTCTCTAATGGTGTGCTTTTCCTTATGTAGCTTCACAATAGCTTTGTCTCACAGAGTAATCAAGTTTTTGGCGTTTCGCCATGGTGCCGGCTGATGCAACGTTTACAAATGACTAAGTAAGACTTATTCTTTAGAGGAAATCAAAAAAATTTGAATATAGCATACTGTTTACATTGTTTTTCTCAATTTTGTCCCTTACTTTTTGGACGATCCTATTTTGAAAATAAATAAATAATTGTTATAATTCTTTTTCTATCCTTTGCAAATGATTCAAATTTTAGTATGTTATTATGGATGATAACGACTACCAGTTGTCAAAATTTCAGCTTTTCACTTGTTATTTCTAACAAATATTAGGTTTTAAAATTTTGTCCCTTAGTTTTGGACGCTACTGTATGTATATATATATATATATATATAGAGAGAGAGAGCAAGGTATAATCTTAATGCATGCTGTAACTGTTGTTAAGTTCTATTCTATAGACAATATTTGTTACCCAGCATACAGATTGAACTTCCATCCTCCTGGTTATAAAAACTAATGCTTTGTTGGATTAACCAGTCCCCCTTGCTGATTCAGATAGCTTAAATTGAACCACTTGGGCATAAACTAAGTCGTTTTTTTTTCCAGTTTCAGTTGCCTGGTGAATTCTTGTCAGAGTAATTCAGGACTGAGTTAGGGATAGATTTTCTGCTGCTTGGATAATATCCCTAAGATAATTTAACAGCGGTTATACATCAGATTCATTTATATGAGCTTTTTTTTTTTATATATATTGGTACCTAGACTTTATGAATTTAAGCACAGTACTAGATTGGATGTAAAGTCTTATTCTTTTACACTTGAAATGGCTAGATATAAGTGCAATGCTAACAGTCTCTTCTATCGTACTTCTCACTTGATTTAAATGCAATGTCAATGGTTATTTTCTGTCTTCTTAATTCCTGTCCTTTTCTTCTTGTTTCTGCTTCATAATGTTTTTTTTTCTTTCTTCTCAGATTCCTACACACTCAATACCCCTTTTATCTCATTCTCTCACCATTATTCGAATCCACTGCTCTTTGTATTTTATTTATTATAAAACAAGGAATTCCAAATACAGTTCGATATAAGAGTTTATTTCCGTTTCCAATGAAATAAAATCTACTTTTTAGAAGTTAAACTAGGCTTTTTAAAATTGAATTATAATCATAAAGAAGGCAACATTTTATCAGAATCAATGATTTCAAAACCTTTCTAAACTTTAGAGAATGCAAATATGGAAATTGCTTGTGAATAAAATAAAAGGAAAAAAATTTCATGACCTTCAAATCAGTCTCAGGAGTTTTGCTCTCTGATATATTTCCCAAATTAAAATGTCATCACTTTTTATTCTTTTATCCTGAACTTGGCAGCCATATTTGACTTTTCCAAATTCTACGAGGATTAAAATATACAATGGATCGTTCTCAATTTCTTTTGAAGTTCACTATTTCTTGATCAGCTATTGATTCTTTTTTCAAAGAAATGCTCTTACAGCTGCACATGCATTCATTATAGCTGAAACAGCTTAATATAGCCTCTAATTGTTTTGTGTTAAACTAACAGACTCAAGAAGTTTAAAAAGGAGCCACTGCCAGCTTCAAGCATATTAATCACAAGCAGTTAAAAATTTATTGGCTTGATCAGTTTGATTGTATCTAGCTTTAGGTCCTACTTTTCAATAATCATACACTTCAAAGCCTAGCCTGAAGTTGTTTGTAATCAGTGAAAATCCTGAAATCAGTTTCCTTTATAGACTTTATTTTAGGTCCTGGGAGATACCCAAGTAGCCTGGAATTGACCTTATGGCTTTTGCATCATTGTATATTCACATTAGCAGAGAACCTTTGGCTCAAGTTGTCATGTCGCCTATTCTGATAATACAGCAAAAGTTTATATTATTACATAAAGTATTGGATTACCATGTTTCATGTAATTCTTACTATTATGTCTCTCTCTTACCAGAGGATTACTATGTTTCATGTAATTCTTACTATTGTGTTTCTACCTCTTTCAGGTCTTGTTCATTGTCAGTAGACAAACATTTACAGAACAAATAGATTCCATTCTTATTTATGAACAAGACTTCTCTGGAGAAAACATCAAGGTTGAATCGCTATGCCTGCAGTACAGTGCACCTTCCCTAATTGCGACTACACCACATCAGATCTTGACACAGCTATTGTTGCTGCACTCAACAACCAATGGTGCCGTTCACACTACTGGTATTTCTGCTCAGACTACCCCTGTTGAGAAAGTCAAACGGCCAACTCTAACCACCGCTGGTTCTAGCGAGGACTGGGCTTACTTTCAATCATGCTGGATCGACTATGTGGCAGCCACAAAGGTATCAAGGCGCGAAGTGGTGATCCAACCACTCTGCAGAGATCTCACTCGCACATCAGGTGGCAACCTTACAGACAAAACCATAGATGTAGTCGTGTGTGCCATTCAGAAACTAGCTGTTTGCAAGGAAAACACAATGGTAGCAAGGGTAACACTGCACAACATGCGACAAGATCGAGACAAACTGGTGTGAAACTTTGATGCCCACCTACATGGACAGGCAGATATCTGCAGGTTCGTCATCATGTGCCCTAGTTGCAAGTATAACGTGAATTACACCGATGCCATTGGGCGCGATATATTACGCCGAGGAATTGCTGTCCAATTAGACCTCTTAGGAGATAAAAATCAGGATATGACATTGGAGGAGGTATTCCAGTTCATTGAAGTGAAAGAAGCTGGGAAAAGATCAGCCTCAAGATTAAACACCTATTCAGTGGATGCTGCACGTTCATCTTATCAGAGAACCAAGCACCCACTGGATGAGGATAAACAGAGCCCATGCTCGTACTGTGGCAAGCGCGGCTATGACATGAAAAGCGCCACACGTATCCGCAGAAACCAGTGCACAGCCTTTGGTCACAAATGTGAGCGCTGCTACCAAGACAACCACTTTGAAATCATGTGCTGTAGTAAAGACACACCTAATGACAGAAGACCATCACAGACAGAGCGATTCAATAAAGGAAATGCCGTTTTTAATTCTCTGTGTAACGCAAAAACGGCTCATCCAATGATAAGGTTTGCAATATAAATAGCAACCAACGTGGTCGACAACAAATCAGAATACCACTAGACCACCATGTATATGACAGCCTATCCAACACTTGGATCAAGCGAAATTCAAAACCTCAGCCATTTATCAATCTGACGGTAGAGGCTCTTCTCGGAGATCACAAAACCCTAGGCATCGAAATAATGACACATTCTACAGCCGTTAGTGTGCCGGCCATGGCCGACACCCGTTGCCAAAGCTGCCTGGCTGGCCTAAGTGATCCACCATCTTGGTTTACACGAATCTGACCTGATACCAGTGACAATGTATATGCACATGGCAACAAATAGTAGTATCAGAATCTTAGGAGCCATACTGTTACGCCTGTCTAGCAGAGATCCATGTGAACAACTGATTGAAACGAGACAAATGACGTATATTATACCCTCGTCAGATAAACTATTCTTGAGTAGGGAAGCCTGCATAGATCTTGGCATTATAACAAATGACTTCCCTACCCTGCATGCTATGTACAATTATAGTGCTGCCAGCATAGATGGGACAGATAAATCATCATGTGGATGCCTAGTACGCTGACCGCCGCCACCAGCACCAACCACACTACCATTTGCAGCAACAGACGAGAACGGTGAAAAGCTGCAGCAGTTTCTCCTCAATTTTTATGGTGCCAGCACATTCAACACATGTGAACACCAAACACTACCCATGATGGACTGTCTACCTCTAAGGCTGATGGTGAACCCAGACGTCGAACCAGTAGCGCATCACACACCTGTGCATGTTCCAATACATTGGCGGGATGACGTCAAAAAGGGACTTGATCGTGATGGGAAATTGGGTGTCATTGAGCCTGTGCCCATTGGCGAACCCGTTACCTGGTGTCACAAGATGGTGATCTGCGCAAAGAAAAACGGCCAACCCAGACTCACCGTCGATTCTCCAAGCTCTGAATACCCACGCGACTCGTGAAACGCACCACACCCCATCACCATTCCTCCAGGCATGGTCAATACCCCCTGGTAAAAAGAAAACTGTCCTTGATGCTTGGAATGGTTATTATAGCGTACCTCTATGTGAGGAGGATCACTATCTCACTACATTTATTACCCCTTGGGGTCGATATCGCTACAGGACGGCACCACAAGACTATATTGCGCCCGGCGATGGATACATGCGGCGATACGATGAGATTGTCGCAGACATACCAAACAAGATGAAGTGTGTTGATGATGCCCTACTATGGACCGACAATCTGGAAGATAGTTCCTTTCAGACCGTAAATTGGCTGGATATCTGTGGGAGAACTGGTATTACGCTGAACTCAGATAAGTTTATATTCGGAGCAGATATAGTTGAATTTGCTGGATTCGAAATTACAAATAAAGATGTCCATCTATGTAGGAAGTACTTACAGGCAATTTTAGACTTCCCGACACCGAAAAACATCACGGATGTGCGTTCATGGTTTGGCCTAGTTAATCAAGTCTCTTACGCATTCAGCATGGCGGGCCGGATGCTACCCTTCCGGGAGCTACTAAAACCTGGCATCCAATTCAAGTGGAATGAGGATCTAGAGGCTCTCTTTCATGAATCCAAAGCTGCAACCACTGCTGAAATTGAACATCGTGTCTGCATCTTTGATCCAAATCAACCAACCTGCCTGGCGACTGATTGGTCAAAGTCCGGCATTGGATTCTGGCTCTTACAGAAACAATGTTGCTGCACTAAAAACGAGCCTTTCTGTTGTCACTTTGGTTGGAAAGTCACACTAGTTGGTAACCGGTTTACGCATGCAGCAGAATCATACTACACGCCAATAGTAGGTGATGCCCTTGCCGTCGCTGATGCCTTAGACAAGGCTAGATACTTTGTCCTGGGCTGCTCAGACCTCATACTTGCGGTCGACCATAAACCATTACTAAAAGTATTCCTTGACTGATCACTTGAGGATATTTCAAACATGCGCTTACAAAATCTCAAAGAGAAAACCTTACGCTACAAGTTTAAAATGGTACATATCCCCGGAGTGAAACATCATGCCACTGACTGCCTATCACGCTATCCGACAGGCGAACTTGTGAAACTCATTTTGACAGATGACCTAGCATTGATTGCCTCGAACCATGATGCTTTTCGACACCCGACCCAATCACTGCCTGACCTTAGGGTGTACGACACCACTGACAGTGATATCGAGGAGTGTGTGATTGAAGCCGCTACCACATCACAAAATACATTAAACCTCAAGTCAGTCACATGGGACAGAGTGTGCACCACCACTGCCAGTGACAAAGATATGCTAGTATTGACTGAGATCATAGAATCTGGCATGGCAGAATTCCGCCATGAAATGCCAAACTCCATTCGTGAGTATTTTCAGTTCCGTGATGATCTGTCTTCTATAGGCGGCGTCATAGTTTATAAGGACCGCATCGTTATTCCACCATCCCTGTGAGACGGGGTGCTCTGCGCCTTGCATTCAGCTCATCAAGAAGTAACCTTTATGATTGCTAGGGCTGAATCATCTGTATTCTGGCCAGGTATAACACCTGCTATTGTAGTACTCCGTGCCAGCTGCCTGCAATGCAATCGTAACGCGTCATCTAATCCTAGCGTTCCACCAGTCCCTTCAACGAGCCCGGAATACCCTTTCCAGTGTCTCTGTGCTGATTTTTTCACATACAAAGGAAACCACTACTTAGTTATCGTAGATCGTCATCCCAACTATACTATCAAATAGTTGAAAGGTCCTCAGATGGGGCTCTTGGACTCGTCTCTTGCCTCAGACGTACTTTTGTAACATGGCATACCCGTTGAGCTGGCCTCTGACAGAGGGCCCGAGTTTACTGCTAGCATTACTTAACAGTTTCTAGCTGATTGGGGTGTTCACCATAGGTTATCCTCAGTAGCATTCCTTCACAGCAACTGCAGAGCAGAGCTCGGCGTTAAGACAGTAAAGCGCCTTCTTATGGACAATACAAGTCCCTCCGGAACCATTGACACGGTCTCATTCCAACGTGCAATGCTGCAGTATAGGAACACATTGGACAGAGACGCAAAGTTATCTCCGGCGATGTGCATCTTTGGCCGTCCTATTCGAGACTTTATACTCATAATCCCGGGAAATTATAGACCTCGTGAAACGTGGCGCAGCACATGGAAAGCACATGAAGAGGCCCTGCAGAACCTCCACATGAGGTGTGCTGAGAGATTATCGAAGCATATCAAACAGCTGCCACCACTAGTCGTCGGTGATCATGTGTGGATTCAAAACCAAGTTGGACCGTATGCACGTAAATGGGATAAAACTGGGGTAGACATCGAAGTTCGACCAGTACGTGATAAGAAGAGTGACACTCCGGAATGGAAAATTCTTACGGAAGTATGTCCCAGTGCAACTCCCTCCCTCAAAGCTGACAATCGATAATGACATTCGTATATGTAATGCAGCTGCTACTTTGACACCGACAATTGTCTCAAATGACGTCACAACAACATCACCCCCAACTCACAGAACCCAAGAACCCCATCACTTCTGACCCACCTGTCCAAGCGGTGATCTCACCAAAAGTACCATAAACTCAGTGGAACGCGCCAGCAGTGCTAGAAACCACTCCACTTGACAGAGAAAAGCCGACGTTTGACGGAGACTTGAATTTTGATACCACTGTATCGCCATCCCGAGCATCAATGTCCAATCACTCTAGTCTAAAGACAATCCAATCCTCCCCACGTATGTTGAACACGCCAAGAAGATCAGGCCGTGCTAAACACATGCCGACGTGGTTCAAAGACTATATTATGACAGTTCAGACTTCACCTGATTTCTGATTCGATGTCACTGCATATATATACCATATTCTTTGTTCACGATGTATCCTCTGACAATTGGACTCTACCATAACCTCCGATATAAACGCCTATGGTATTCCGCCTCTCCCCTTATTTAATCTCTTTAACCTCACATCTAATGTTTGTGAACCTTTCGAAGTAGCAGTTTTTGAGCATGTCCTACTTGACACTTACATTGACGTACACGCAAAGACTTGGGGGGAGATATAGGATTACTATGTTTCATGTAATTCTTACTATTATGTCTCTCTCTTACCAGAGGATTACTATGTTTGATGTAATTCTTACTATTATGTCTCTCTCTTACCAGAGGATTAGTATGTTTGATGTAATTCTTACTATTATGTCTGTCTCTCTCTTTCCAGAGGATTCAATGTTTCATTAATTTTACTATTTATCTCTCTCTCTTACCAGAGGATTAGTATGTTTGATGTAATTCTTACTATTATGCCTCTCTCTTACCAGAGGATTAGTATGTTTGATGTAATTCTTACTATTATGTCTGTCTCTCTCTTTCCAGAGGATTACAATGTTTCATGTATTATGTCTCTCTCTTACCAGAGGATTACCATGTTTCATGTAATTCTTACTATTATGTCTCTCTCTTACCAGAGGATTAGTATGTTTGATGTAATTCTTACTATTATGCATCTCTCTTACCAGAGGATTAGTATGTTTGATGTAATTCTTACTATTATGTCTGTCTCTCTCTTTCCAGAGGATTACCATGTTTCATGTAATTCTTACTATTATGTCTCTCTCTTACCAGAGGATTACATTTCATAATTCTTTCATGTAATGTTTGATTAACTATTATCTCTCTCTTACCAGAGGATTAGTATGTTTGATGTAATTCTTACTATTATGCCTCTCTCTTACCAGAGGATTAGTATGTTTGATGTAATTCTTACTATTATGTCTGTCTCTCTCTTTTCAGAGTATTATGTTTCTGTCTATTATGTCTCTCTCTTACCAGAGGATTACTATGTTTCATGTAATTCTTACTATTATGTCTCTCTCTTTTACTATGTTTGATGTAATTCTTACTATTATGTCTCTCTCTTACCAGAGGATTAGTATGTTTGATGTAATTTTACTATTATGTCTGTCTCTCTCTTTCAGAGGATTACAATGTTTCATGTAATTCTTACTATTATGTCTCTCTCTTACCAGAGGATTAGTATGTTTGATGTAATTCTTACTATTATGCCTTTCACCAGAGGATTAGTATGTTTGATGTAACTATTACTATTATGTCTCTCTCTTTCCAGAGGATTACAATGTTTCATGTAATTCTTACTATATCTCTCTCTTACCAGAGGATTACCATGTTTCATTAATTCTTACTATTATGTCTCTCTCTTACCAGAGGATTAGTATGTTTGATGTAATTCTTACTATTATGCCTCTCTCTTACCAGAGGATTAGTATGTTTGATGTAATTCTTACTATTATGTCTGTCTCTCTCTTTCCAGAGGATTACAATGTTTCATGTAATTCTTACTATTATGTCTCTCTCTTACCAGAGGATTACTATGTTTCATGTAATTCTTACTATTATGTCTCTCTCTTACCAGAGGATTACTATGTTTGATGTAATTCTTATGTTTGATTATACTATTCTCTCTCTCTTACCAGAGGATTAGTATGTTTGATGTAATTCTTACTATTATGCCTCTCTCTTTCCAGAGGATTACAATGTTTCATGTAATTCTTACTATTATGTCTCTCTCTTACCAGAGGATTACTATGTTTCATGTAATTCTTACTATTATGTCTCTCTCTTACCAGAGGATTAGTATGTTTCATGTAATTCTTACTATTATGCCTCTCTCTTACCAGAGGATTAGTATGTTTGATGTAATTCTTAGTATTATGTCTGTCACTCTCTCTCTTTCCAGAGGAAACTAGATTCCATTAATTCTTACTAATGGCTACCTATTTCAGGTCTTGTTCATCAGTAGACAAACATTTACAGAAAAAAATTCTTATTTACAAAAGGGCTCTATATACTGATATACTATCCAAATATTATATATATATATATATATATATATATATATATATATAAACATGCAATTATATATATATGATATATATTGTGATATGTTTCATTGAATAATTTAGACATGTTCTGTCTACTTATTTTCAATAGGATCATTTCATATTCACAGATAAAGGATCCTATTGAAAAGAAGTAGACAAAACACATCTAAATTATTCAACAAAACATGTCACAATGAAAACATACTGCCAAAATATACGCATGTAAAAACGATGCAAGTAATAAATCCAAAAACAGAAAAAGAGAGACATTATGGCTTAATCCACCATTCTGTAAATTATCTAATATTAGTATTGGCAAATATTTCTTAAATTTAATTGAAAAACATGTGAGATACTAAACGACTGTCTAAACATTACTGGAATCACAAAGTTGGAGGCATCACCCAATAAATAAAATGGAGGATCATCTGTCAATTTTGGAATCCTAACAGCTTCAGTGACAGATGCAATCTTTACATTAAAGAAAAATTATAATAATTAACTTATGTAAACACTGATGAATTATTGAACAAATGAAGTGAATTTGTCTTCATGTGTAGACATAAGAACAGTTTCAAAATTCTCAAATAACATTTATTTTCATGAATTTTATATTTGAAGTATTCAATATTTTGTGATACTAACATGTATGCTTACATACATTCGCAGTTTTTATATTTGATCCTTTATCTGGTTCCCCCCCCCACTACACCACCTATAACCATAAATTATGATCAATTTTACTTTCTTCATCTATAATATTATTTTTGTTATATATGTGTGTGTGTGTGTGTGTGTAAAAATATATAGAAAATAGGAAATAACTCGTTAGGTAAATAATCCAAAGTTCTTTAGTATTTTTGTTATTAACCCTTATGCCCCTTTTCTTTAAACTATTGCTCTAGCTGTTACCATAGTAATTTTAATTTCAATAATGAATAAGCTTATAAAATGCATATATTTCAGGAATAAGTTATTCCAAAAAAAATTTCGCCTGAAGATGGGACAGAGCTTGGTACTTTAATTTAATTCAAATAATTATAATGAAGTTTTCAGCTCTTGTTTTGAAACATGAGAACTCTTATGTAGCATTGGAATCATATATATATTTTTATATTACTGTTCTATTATTAATTTTATTATTAATCTTTATTATCAACAAATACTTATGTGTATGGATGTATGGATATCCATATATGTATAGTTGTTTGTGTTTTTGTATATGTGTATGCAGATACATATGTACTTTTATGCATATATGCTTATATGTACATGTATGTATGTGTGTATATAAATATGTTTGTATCTGTGCCTATGTATGTAAATATATGGGTGTGTGTTTGTGCATGTATGTATATATATATATATATATATATATATATATATATAAATCTGTATAAATTTATGTTTTAGTTACTTAAAATGGTTCTTTACTTATCACTTTATTTATTCAATCAAAATTTTTATATTAAAAGTTTTTTTAATTATTTCATGTTAATATTTTTATTATTATTATTATTTTCATAACCATCAACAATTTTTTTATTTTTATTTTATTTTTCATTATAACGGTTATCATGAGATGATGTTCTACTACATGAAATGAATAGACACCTCAATGTATCTCTTGATTATGTTCACTTTTTTTTTGTCATGTCATGTCTGGGGTGGGACGAAAAAGAAGTATGTTCTAGGTCAAACCTACCCAGGTTTCACCTAAACTTAGGTGAAACCTGGGTAGGTTTGTCTGGCTCACTAGGTTTAACTATATATATATATTGCTAAACATGCAATTCTAATAACACAGAGCTAGTAGCATTAATAATTACTGTAATAGAAGTCAAAAGTAGTGATTGATTCATTTTTTACAGCTTATCAACCCTCTGCAGGTTATTTAAAGCCAGAAAATATTTTAGATACAATTCTTACTAATTAAGTTCTAGCTTGGTGGGTGGGTGGAGATGGGATTCATATCTTTCCAAAGGGTATTTTGTATGTCTCATGATAACCAGAGATTGGCAGCTGATCTCTTATCTGATCTAGCTTGAACAACTCAGTGCAGATAAAACTGGCTGGTTGCATTCAATACTTTGAAAACCAAACTAGCTACATTCATCATCACCAATCTGATCCTGAACTACCCCCAGTAACGATAAATGGATTTCTTTTCATGGATGCACCATGCGTTAAGAAACTATTAGGTCTTAAACTCATCCTTGACTTCAAGTGGAACTCAAACATACAATCCATCACTAAAGATGCAGGAAAAATGGTCAGTTTCCTGTATCATTCCAGTAAGTACTTGACTCCTCTTGATATCATCTACCTTTAAAAAGAATCACATCAGACCTAACATGCATTACTGCTGTTATATTTGGGGAGGATCTGCCCAATCCTGAGTCTTGATAGAGCCCAAAAGTGTCTTCACATCCTTGTGGGTGACAAATTATTTTCCACCTTGCAACCACTGACAGACAGGATGTGGTAAGCCTCTCAATGCTCCATCACTTCATCCATGAAAAGTGCTCAGATCAGCTACGTTCCTTGGTTCTTACCAGTTCTAACCTTCAAAGCAAGAACCTGCCATGCCACTCACATTGTAGCTAAGCACCCTGATTCCTTCCATATTCCATTGGTGAGAAAAAAATTCCACTCAAGTAGATTCTTCTCACGAAGCTCTGCTCTGTGAAATCAACTCCCAAAAGGATGTTTCCCTGATCACTATAATCTTAACCTGTTCAACTTTAGGGTTAACTGTTGTCTTTCCTACCTATCTGCATAGACTGCCTCTTTATAACGCTCTAACTTGAATGTCCCTTGGGCCTTGTACAGGTGGAGCCTTACTGTTAAAAAAAAAAAAGAGAAGACAATGAATATGATAACTGGAACTGGAACTCAGCTCTCTGATTAACAAACCTGAGGCATTATCTATTACACCACCCGCACATCCAAGCTTACTGCACCTGGTATTCCCAAGTGGTCACTCATCTAGGTACTGACATGGATTGACGTTGCTTAACTTTGATGATCATACAAGAACTGGTGTCTCAATGCGATATGGCCATAAACTTTTCAATTCAAAGTTGTCCTTCTCATAGACTGGTTACCAATCATAGCTAAAGAGCCTCTCATGGGTGGGGGGTACTAAAGGCACGAGAGTGAATGTAACACACCCAGCTCTGGTTCATTCCAAGTCACTAACCATTTGGTTATCAAATACAGATATAATCGTTCTAGTCTAGTTTATCAGAAATACTTACAGTAATTCTTTGCCACTGAAAATCCATTTTGTTCTGATTTTCAATGAACACCACATCAGCCTTAGTTAAAAGTTACTTAAAACTATTTCAATAAAATAATTACAAAAATTGGTAACTAAATCAAGTTTCAAGCACTAATTTTACTATGATCATTTTCACAGCTCCCTGAATGACCTTCAAATATTATTCAGATTGGATAATGTAATAATTACTTAATTTAATATAACTAATTCTTTTATAATTTAAAAATTATAATTATATAATTCTTATGATAATACACACACACACACACACACATATATATATATATATATATTGTTGTGTAGAAACCTACCACCCCTCTTGAAGATGAACTCATCTACAAACAGAGACGTTAAATAGTGGCATGTCAAAAGAGAGTGTCGGAGAAGTTCTGGGCTGAGTTAGTTATAGACTACTCAGGCGATTTCTGTACCAACTTACCAACCGAATAAACCCCATTTTATTGTTACATGTTATTTGGTGTTTGTCTTTATTAACCCCAAATTAACATCATAACATATATATATATATATATATATATATATATAAAGAAATATAGTTTTAAGGTGTGCTATATTTATGGGATAAAGTGCTCAATATCAGAGATAGAGCATATGTCAATATAAATATAAAAGTGAACATTGAAGTCAACACTCAGAGGTGAAAGGCTGTTTCATGCTAGACATAATCATCAAGAACTGATGATTGCACCTAGCATGAAACAGCCTGTTGCCTCTGGAGTGTTGACTTCAATGTTCACTTTTATAATTTTATATATTTTTTTTTATTTTTTATTTTTTTTTTGTTTATTTTTTTCGTTTTTAAATTTTTTCTATTTCTTCCCCAACCCAAAGGCATTTTGTCCCAATGATTCTCCTTATTTGATAGTTTAGTAAGAAACCCTGGTTCGAAAACTAAAAAAAAGAAAAAAAAGAGGAAAAATTGAATGTCTTTAACTAGATGCGAGGGTGTCTTGTGAGTATTCTAACGATGTTGTGACAGTATCTTTTTTGCTTGATATAATGTTTGAAATTGGAATTGACTAGCCTCTCCATCTCCTCTTTGTAAATGTTATTGAAAGCATACCTCCCAAGCCCACTAGTTGGTGTCGGCCGAGGATTGGCCGTTGATTCCTCCCCCCACTCACAACCTGGTCGACGCTTGGACATAAGGTAAGCCGAAATCTTCAGTCACCTTCAAGACGATAAAGCAGACAACCATTTGCTTGCTGGCCTAATCACCACAGAGAGCCTTCCCTTCCCTCGATTAGAATGTCTGATGCTCAACTTCTCGAGAGCAACTCTCTGCGGTTTCTCGGTCTCACGTTGACTGCTGACCTGAGATGGAATAAATACATTGAGTCAATTGCCTCGTCCACTGCGAAGAAAGTTGGCTCCCTGAGCCACGCTAGGAAGTTTTTCTCCCCTGAGTCGATCCTCCAGCTATACAAATCCACATTTCGCCCTTGCATGGAGTATTGCTGCCATATATGGTCTGGCGCCCCTTCTGTTTGCCTCGGGGTTCTTGATAGGCTCCAGAGGCGGATATGCAATGTGGTTGGCCCTGCCCTGGCGTCTCGTCTACAGTCACTTTCTCACAGACGTGTCGTCACCTCCCTCTGTCTGTTCTACAAATACTTTCATGGAAATTGCATCGAGGAGCTGCATTCACTGGTTCCCAGACGTCATGAGTTCCAGTGCCCTATGAGGCTGGCATCCCGCTCTCACCCCCTCACTGTCGAAACTCCTAAATGTAGCCGTCTCTTCTACTCTAATAGCTTCATGTCTCGCACGTGGAACTCCCTTCCCTTCTCCTGTTTCCCTGCGAGCTATAATCTTCAGCCATTCAAGTGTAATGTCAATCGACATCTCCAGTTGCCTTGATCTATCCATTACCCTCATCCTTTCTTCTATCACTCCTATCTGATCTTGCTTTTTCCTGTAACCCCTTGCATCCTAGTGGCTTCCCGCCTTGCTTGGGGTGAAACGCTTAAAAAAAAAAAAAAAAAAAAAATATGTAAAATATAAGTTAAAGAATACTTATATGTTATTGCTTTTCCCTTTTTTTCTATTGATTTTATTCTTGAATTTTGGTTAATTGGTTGTTTGTTTTTCTTTTGGTCATCACATACATACACATATATATATATATATATATATATATATATATATATATTTGAAGAAATATACTCTTAAGGTGTGCTATGCTGATGTGACAAAGTGAACATTGAAGTCAACACTTAGAGGCGATAGGCTTTTTCATGCTAGACGCAATCATCAGGTGGCCTGACGATTGCATCTAGCATGAAACAGCCTGTCGCCTCTGTTGACTTCAATGTTCACTTTATATAAAGTCACTTCATAGAGGCATGGTGTAATAATGTTTAATTGCTTGGATTGTGGAATCTGAGTGCTGAGTTTGAATTCCAGTTGAGTTCATTGAATTCACCTATGTGCCTATATCCTTGGGTGGCAACCAGTCTAGGAGAAGGAAACTCTGAATTGAAACTACCTGCTGCATTGTAGGTCCTGCCTCTTTATGCAAAGGCTAGAAGATAACTTCAAAAAACAAATCCACCTCTGAAAGGAGAGACAGAATAACCTTAACATCTCCAGTGTAAATGGAACAGGCAACCCTGTCATATAGGAAGAAAATGAGTAACTACTGACACAAGGTTTGAGTGTGACACTCTAGACTTCCTTCAGGTGTATAAATAGTGGTGTCAGGCTAGTGGCTGCAGTGACTATTGGGTGGAAATATCCAGTTGAATGTGTGTGAATTATTGTGCATCAATGATTTGGGTTTTGATTTAGGGTTTACCGGATGTTAAGCCGAACCGTGCTACCAACAAGGTTATTCACTGAAATGGTTAATTATCTTTTGCTGACTTTTACTTCTTTGTTCTTGTTAAGTATTT
>CAHIKZ030000227.1:102500-107500 GCA_903632075.3 Acanthosepion pharaonis
CACATACATATATACATACAGATCATACGACAAGCATTCATTGGCTAATCTCCTCAAAATTATCTTGCTGATTGGTCAATTCCAACCAATCAAATTGCCTGCACGCAAGGAATAATTTTCCAACGCACAAGCTTTGGAACCTGTCACCTGATACACCACCTTATATAAACAAAACATGAGTAAGCCTTCTCTCTCCATTTTCTCTTTTGTTTCCTTCCTTGCTGCCAAAATGTGACCTTCAAGAACTCCCGTCTTGACCTTGGAGTCAGACATTAAAGAACATTACCAACATTCACGCAAGTACGAACTCTTAACTCTTCTGAGCTCTACCAACTTTTCCAACTCACATTTCCTAACATGCAACTGGAACTAAAACTACAGTTTAATAATTAATTCAATTTCGTAAGCTCTGGTACAAATATTTCCCAAATCTAAGAGACGTAACTCTATCAAAACTTTAGCTTATATGCATGTACATCAAAACAAATAAATTCAAATGTTATGTTTTTGGAACCATTCCGTTCTGTCTTGTATTTTTGCTATGTGCTATTTTATGTCAAATATAAATTGCATTTGACTGCCACATTTGATGGTGACATCCAGCGTCTTTGCTTGTCCTTTTCCACGTCATTCCTAATCAAAGTTAAATAAATGTGGTGGGGTCCTCTACAGCTGATTGACAATCCTTCACATTTTTATTGCTGACCTGTTGTTCATCATGGATCTCACTACATACTAAGCAAGGTATTTGAAGTAAGATACATATGTTTGTGTGTGTGTGTGTGTATATATATATATATATATATATAAATAATCATTTACATGATTCGGACTATTGTCCTCATCTTTGCTGCCATATTTATCACAACACTCCGGCCTTTTTTTTTTCTTCAAGTGGTCATAATGCCGAAGTAAACCCTTTATTTCACTCACTGGGGTAGACTGTTCTCTTCCATATCTAATGGATGTCAGTTATCAGTTATCTCATGTTAATTCCCCTCTCCAAGTTCTCCACTGTCTTAACCAGGTATTGAACTCACACTCTTTGAGTCCTGTCACTGGATCTAACTAATACCTTTATCCACTGTGCCTTGAGGACATCTGTGTATGAATTTCTGGGTATTATAAACCTAATGTCTTCAGCAACGATTTTTTACCAGTGCTCATATTGCAATTTTCGCTGTTATCATTGCATGTTTTTACAAGAGATCATATTCCAATTTTTGTTATTATCACTTTTCTCTGGCACTCCTTATTGCTGGTTCCCATATTGTATTCATTTCTATGCTTGGTCGGCTCAGGAGATTTTTGTGGCTTAGCTTTACGAATTTTCTAACGATGTTCTTTGTCTTTGATTTCAACCTAATCTCGAATAATGTAAATAGTGTACATAATACCTCATTGCAGAAATATAGACAGATATATTTAATATGGAAATGTTTTTTTTCATTTATGTTTATTTTAGAGTTTTATGACTATATGTGTCAAACCATTTGTCAGAACAGAGTTAATCTGCTGCTGTTTTTTGGTTCTCTTGTGCTTTCATTGGTATGAGTGTGTTATCTATTTTCTTTTTCTTTCATGAGTGTTGATTGATCTTCTTTCCTTCCTCTATTTTTTTTTTTTAACTTTATTTGTTTCTATTTTTCTTTTTTCTTCACCTTCATTGGTGTCTGGTTTATTGTTGACCATTTAATTTGGGTTGGAATTTTGTATGTGTGTATATGTGTGCCCATGTGTGCATCCATATAAGTAAATATATACAAGCATACATGCTTTCACCCACCCATACCTGTATGTTTGTGTATTCATGTATCTGCGCCTAACTGTTTGTTTATGTTTGTGTGTGTGTGTGTGTGTTAACTGTATGGTGTCTTTTATTTTGTGTGTGTGTGTGTGTGTGTGTTAAATGTATCTATATTTTTTTTATTGGGCTGTGTTATTTCACTTTCCTTAATGTTTTAACTTTGCTTAGTGTTTGATGTTTGTGTTTGGTCAGGAGAAAGAACAGTTTTTTTGGTTTGTAATGTTAAATTGTTTTTCTTTTTGCATTATGTGCACATGCATGCATACACACACACTCTTCTGCATATGTATGTTTATTGTGTATGTGTGTGTGCTAACTGTAGTATATGTCTAATTGTGTGTTTATTTTAACTGTATATGATTTTTTATTGTATTGGGTTGTATTATTTAACTTAGTATTTTTACTTTTATTTAGTGCTTGATAGTTGTTTTGCTTGTATGGGAAGGTAAGTTTGTACGTTTGTGTCACTATATGCTTTTTTGTTTTATATATATATATATATATATGTGTGTGTGTGTGTTTTCTAAAGAGTGTAGTTGTGGTAATTTATTGGAGTTTTTGTGCAATTGGGTAATATTTTGTTGGTTATTGTTTGTGGGTGTCGTGAAGAGGGTTTGTGTGTTTTTTTGGTGGGGTTTTATAAGCAGTGCAGCTGTGGTGATTGTGTTTTGGATTTTTGTGTGTATTTTGTATGGTTGGGTGTTATTTTGATGGCTATTATTTGTTGATATTGTAATCTATTTTGGATGGATTGTGTTTGGGATTGGTATGTAATAGGTGTTAGTGATAGGACTGCATTTTTTGTTGTGTTTCTTTTTCTTTTCATATTAGTATTTACGTAGTAAAGTAGGTGCTTATTGAAATGTCTGCATTTACCCATTATTTCATTCTTTTTGTTTAATAAGTTCTTTTGATCCTTAAAGGTGATGATTGTTAATTTTTTCTCCAGGCACAATTTACAGTGTGGGGCTGTTTTTTTTTTTTTTTTATAATTTCCTATTTAATCGTGGTAATGATGTTATTTTGTTCCTGGCTCCATATGTATTTTGATAGTGTTGTGTTGTTTTTCATATTTTTCTGTTTTAAATGAAGTTTGATGATCATTATATCTTTTTTTTAAAGGTTGTTTCTGTAGTTCCTATGTAGGTTTTTTCTTCAGCGTTTGTGTTGTTTACAGTGGCTTTATATATTATATTGTTGGTTAGGCATTTGTTGTTAAGTGGCCAGTTGTTTTTATTTTGATAATTTCATTTGTTGATGTTGTCTTGCTGAGTTGTGTTGATGTGCTCATTATTGTCTTTATTGAGTATTTTTTATTGTGTTTGGTTATTACTTTTTCCATGTTGTTTTTGTTTTTTATTGTATTATTATAGGGTGATTCGAACCAGATTATGTTTCTTTTTCTATTGTGTTTGTTTGGTTTCTTTTCATTTGTATATTCTGGTTTACTCAGATATCAGCTATTTCTTAATGCTATTTTATATACTTTCGTTGAATTTTTTTTCTGTTGCTGGAATTTGTTGATATTCTTTTGTTTATGGATATAACTATGTGTTTAAGTACATTATGAGTGTGCTTGGAGATTTTGTTGATGTGTATAGGTTGTTGTTGTTTGCTTTTCTGCATGGCTTACATATTTTCTTGTTTAGATTGAATGCTATATATTACTAGTTTACTATTTTTAGGTTAGATTTAAATTACACCAACACCAATAGTCTATTGCATATGATGTTTTCATAATGGTATGCTTTGAATGCCCGACCTGCACTAGTGTGCAAGTCCAGGTTTAATCTTAATAGGAGAACAGAGGTTAAGATCATACCTGCTGAAGAAAGGAAAGCAATCCCTCTATAATTAACACATAATTCCTGGGTACCTTTACCTTTATAAATAGGTATCATTGTTGCATCCCTCCAATCTTTTGGCACTTTTCCATCTATCTTTACAATAAGATCAGGCATAAATTTACTTAAATATTTTCCACCTTAATGGAATATTTCAGCAGGAAGGCTGTCAAGCTCAACAGCTCTGCCCATGTTGAGTCCCTCCATGTCATGCAGAACCTTGCCCAGTGATTGTTGGCTGTCAAGTTCTACTACTATGGATCTTTGGGTTATTTTCTCAAAAACCTCAGGGTCCACATTTGAAGGCCTATTCAGTAGGCCTATCAAAGTATTTCTTCCATCTCTTGGCCATGCTATCCATGTATGTGAGGAGATTATTGCCATCCTCTATCCTGAGAGGAGCAATCTTGGTGGATCTGGGGCCAAATACTTGTCTCATCAAGTAGTACATCTGTTTGGTATTATTTGAATTCAATGCATTCTGTATTTCATCTGCTCTGACCACCTTTTTTCCTGCATAGTTTGAAGATCACATTGAGCTTCTTCTGCTTTAAACTCTTTGCATATTTTACTTTGTTGTTATTTGAACAGGCCTTTTTGCAACATCAAACTTCATGCCTGATTCTTTCTTACAAGGATCTCCTTGATAGCATCATCATTTTCATCAAAGCTGTCTTGATGTTTTGCTGGCATTTTACCCAAAACTTCAAGAACTTCATATATACAAGATGTCCATAAAGTTCGTATGCACTTTAAAAAATTTATTTGTATTTGCGATAGAAATAATCTGTACAAAATGTTATAAAGTTTAATGTACCTAGTTTTAAGTATAGCTAAAATAACTAATGTGATTTCAGCCATTACTGTAAATCAGTTGGCAAATATTTTCCGTGAACTGCAAAATCATATTACCCTTTGTATTGCTAATGATGGAGGACATGTGGAAACTTAAATAAAATTTCAATAAAACCTGAAAAAATATAGATTTACTTCTTTCTAATCCTTTTTACAAATTATTTCTATCACAAATACAAATATAGTTATAAATTTTTAAAGTGCACATGAACTTTATGGACACCCTGTATTTTTCTTCAAAGAATCCCATGAAGATGTAGCATTGATTTCAGTAAGTCGTTTTAGTGATTCCTGTGTTTCCAGACATGCAGGAGGATTTCCATTGTTTTGTCTAGTTGCTGGTTTAAGAACAAAATTTATTTTGGCCCTCACTAGGGCATGATTAGTTCAACAATCTGCACCATGCATAGATCAATATGGACATCCTACATATCTCTCCTGTGGACGATGACATAATCAATGAGATACCATTGGTGTGAATGCGGATGCATCGA
>CAHIKZ030000227.1:115000-147500 GCA_903632075.3 Acanthosepion pharaonis
GATGAAACTTTGCAATATATACTCTTTCTCTCATGAACAAAGCTTCTTGGCAATAATTTATGTAAATGTTAACTTACTGTATTTGATTATATATGAAACCAACATGCATTCCTTTCCCTTTACATCTAATATTTCAGTATTAAAGAATTGGGCATGGTACATGTACTGTTAGTCTATAGAAAATTAACTTCGATCATTCAAACACATCTCTTGGATCTTATATAAGAACTTCAGCTATTTTGGTGGGGAAATGATAATGGTGAGAATAGCCATTTCCATACAGAAAATATTTGACATTCATTGACCAAAACAGTTCTTGGTTGAAATTTATAAAGATTTTCCCCTAAAAACAGTTTTTCAGGAAAACAGACTTCTTCAGTTCACTGTCATCACTCTTTCTAAAGGGTGTTTCATTAAGACGGATTATATATAAGGGTGTTTTATTAAGATGGATCAAAGTCAGCAGTAAATAAATCAGTGTGATTGGTGAAAATTTATTTATTTCTCTATTGAATCATGTTATTTTAGTCATGGCAATTATGTGGGAAAAATAATATCACCCAAATGTACACCAAATCTGAAAGAAAAACAAAAAAATCAATAGACACTTAAACTAAATTCACATTTAAAATCAGTCCAAATTATTGGAACACACTTTAGTACTGATGGCAGTTTCCTTTCTAACCTCCTATTTAAGGTAGTGTGGAAAATCAACATCTTGATTATATCATTTTTGCCTTCTAGTTGCATTTTTTTTAAGCATTTCACCCCAAGCAAGGTGGAAGTGCCACTAACACACAAGAGGCTACAGAGAGTGAGAGCAAGAGTAAAGAGGCATGATAGAGGAAAGGGTAAAGAGAAGGATGGGGAATATATCAAAGCATCTGGAGATTTTGATTGACATTGCATTTGAATAGTTGGAGATTATAGCTATCAGGGAAGTAAGGGGAAGTGAGTTCTGTGAGGAACAAGAAGACTTACCTCACACAAAGCAAATTTGCTTGGCATGTCAGGTATTGTTGAAAGATTGCGACTGGCATTAAAAGTGAAAATGAATTATTCCGAAAATTGCGGGCAGGCATACAATGAAAAATAAAAATCAAAAATACTAAAAATTCAAGCCAGTGTAAATTTATAAGATCAGCATAAATAGAGAGTCTGTGAGGAAGATAGGACAGAACAAAACACGTTTTTGGTGTGACAGTGTACGTGTGTACTAACGAGAGAAATAGGAAGAGGTCAATAGTGACAGCTCAGTTGGTAGAGCGTAGAACTGAGAAGAAAGCAAGCACTTGAATCCATTTCAGTCAGCGCAAACAATGGGTGAAGCGAATTATTCACAAGTGCGAGATTGAAGTAAGAGAGATGACTACATTTGACTGTTTCAACAGTGAATAGGTGTGACTGAGATGCCTACCTAGTAGCACATTTAAATTTATGCAGTTTGAGTACTAGCTCATTGGAGCAGTTACCATGAAAGTATTTGTAGAAAAGACAGAAGGATGTAATGGCACGTCTGTGAGAGAGCGACTGTAAATAAGATGCCAGATCAGGACAAATCACATTGTATATCTGCCTCTGGATTTTGTTGTAGACCTTAAGATGAACAGCAGAGGCTCCAGACCATATATGGCAGCAGTAATTGCTATCCATTTTCATTATTGTTGCTATTAAAAGTTTTCAAGAGATGTGTTTTTTATTATTTGGCAAGGTCCTTTGTTTAGGATTTTGTCAAAGTATTAAGAAACACGAAAATTTTGCTAGAAACAAAGAAAACCATACCTAATACCAGAGGGCCCCAAAAGCAACTTTGTTTAATGAGAAAATTTTTCAACAAAATCTATATTTTTTTCCGGTTAATAAGGCCATTATAGTGATAGAATTGCAATGAGTTCAAGTAGCTAATGTTGGCCTTAGAATATGTTCTAATACCCATTTTGTATGGTCTCAAAATTCACGAGTGTTTGGTCAAATTTAAAAATATTTTTGGGTGCTTGCAACACCTAACACTTCAACTGTATGGGCTCATTGACCACACCATACTTTTGCTAGTTATGAAGGGGCCCCATATTTGTTCAAGCTTCAGGGCCCCAAAAATATAGGTCTGCCTCTGAATATCAGTCCTTCTATATGGCAGTGAATGCTGAGCAATCTCCTCAGAGATGAAAAAGTGACACAAAATAACAGAAATGTTCTACAGAAGGATGCTGAGAACACCATGGACCAAATATGTGAAGTTTTAATGAAAATGGAAACAAAAAAGACAAAAAGTGATAGCTGAAATTTCTAGTACACATAATGGGGAAAGAAGGCTTAAAAGATTTGATACTCACGGGTCATATTGAATTTAAGATGGTGAGAGGAAAACAATGCATAATCTACGCAGCAAGCTTGAACAAATGGATGGTAAAAGAGAGAGAAGTTTTAGAGAGAGTTTAAAAGAACAAAAAGACAAAATTTATTAAGAGCTACAAAAGACCAGAAATTGTGGAGAGCCATGATCACTAATATCTTGAAAAGACACAGCACATAGCAGAAGTACCAGTGATAGGATTTCGTGAAGGAGGTCTTACATGTCTTCAAATATGGTAGCTTAGTTTGGCATTGGGCCAAAATTGCAGCAGTGATCAATGACTAAAAATGAACCATGACAATCAGCTTTTGTAATGATTTTGAAAATCTCTTATTTTCATTTGCTAGACATGTCATATTATGCACATGTTATCAAGCTAAACACTGAATCAATTTATAGTGAGTTCAATCCTCTATAAATCACCCTTGAATATGATCTTAATAAATATTTGTATCTACAAATATGTTGAAAAGTGTATATATATATATATATATATTAAAATAATAGGAAAGATCAATGAGATTTATAATTCAGAGTTAGCGTTTTTTTATTTTTAAATAACAGTGCTCGATACAACAGTAGAGCATAATATTACAATTGTTTTTTAAAAATATATTATCATTGCAACACTGAAATTCCCATGTTTCAAAACTGAAACATCAATTCAAATTCAATTATAAAAATTAAACTTAAAATACAAATTTATATGCTAAGAATAACATGGGAATTTCAGTGTAGTGATGATAATATATTTTTAAAAAATAATTGTAATATATTTTTAAGCATTTCACACCAAGCAAGGTGGGAGTGCCACTAGGATGCAAGGGCTTATAGAGAGTAAGAGTAAAGAGGAGGTGTTTAAAGAAAGGATAATGTAAAGGACAGGGATCAAGATCAAGGCATAACAAGATGTCGATTGACATTACATTTGAATACTTGAAGATTATAGTTATCAGAGAAGCAAGTAAGAGGAAGGGAGTTCCACTGTCGGGAAGTGCAAGAGAAGAAGCTGTTGGAGAAGAAGAGGTGTTTTGGCAGTAAAAGAGTGGGACCGAGATGCCAACCTAGTAGAACATTGAATTTCATGCAGTCGGGGCACCAGTGAAAATAGCTTGTCAGAGTAGTTGCCATGAAAATATTTGTAGAATTGTCACATCATGTCTGTGAGAAAGCAACTGGAGTCAAGATGCCAAGTCAGGACTGACCACATTGCAGATCTGTCTTTGGATTTTGTCAAGTTCCTCAAGATGAACAGTGGGGGCGCCAAAACATATATGGTTAACAGTATTCCATGCATGGCTGAATGATAGATTTGTAGATGTGTAGGATGGATTCAAACAAGAAAAACCTCCTGGCATGAAACAGCTTTCCCTTGTGGTAGATGCAGCTATTGATTCAATGCAGTTGTTCCACCTCAGGTCAGTTGAAAACATGAGGCCAAGAACGCAGAGTGAGGTGCTCTTGTGACGTCAAAACATCAACCAAGCTGATAGGGGAGCATGGAAGTTTCTCTGAGCTGGTTAAATGAGAGCAGTTTAGATTTGGAGGCATTCAAATTTACAAGTCATTTCTTGCCCCAATCAACCACTAATCAACACCTGTGAACCGTGTTAAAAAAAACATCCTACAGATGTAGAAGCCAAAAGAAAACACTTATGAATTAATGGACAAGAAAGTTTTCAGATAAGGGAAAGGGAGTAAAAATGAATAAATTAAAAAAAAAAAAAATAGTAGCAAGTAAAACTTATACACACACTTTGGAGAGTGGGGAGAGAGGCAGAAGGAAAGAGAGGGGAGAGAGATGCAGAAGGACAGAGGGGGGAGAGAGATGCAGAAGGACAGAGAGGGAGAGTGGGGAGAGAGGCAGAAGGAAAGAGGGGGAGATGCAGAAGGACAGAAGGGGGGGGGAGAGATGCAGAAGGACAGAGGGGGAGACAGATGCAGAAGAAGGAAAGAGGGGGGAGAGAGAGAGGCAGAAGGAAAGGGGGGAGAGAGAGAGGCAGAAGGAAAGAGAGGGAGAGTGGGGAGAGAGGCAGAAGGAAAGAGAGGGGAGAGGGGGGATGAAAGAGGGGGGGGAGACAGATGCAGATGAAAGAGAGGGGAGTGGGGGAGAGGAGAAGGAAAGAGAGAGGGGAGAGGGGAGATGCAGGGGAGGAGAGGGGAGAGAGAGAGAAGGAGAGGGGAGACAGATGCAGAAGGAAAGAGGGGGGAGAGGAGAAGGAAAGAGGGGAGAGAGAGAGGAAGGAGAAGGAAAGAGGGGGGGGAGAGAGGCAGAAGGAAAGAGGAGGGAGAGGGGGAGAGAGGGCAGAAGGAGAGAGAGAGGGAGAGGGGGAGATGCAGAAGGGAGGGGAGGGGGGGAGAGAGATGCAGGAAAAGAGAGGGAGAGGGGGGAGAGGCAGAAGGAAAGAGAGGGGGGAGGGGGGAGATGCAGAGGGAGGAGAGAAGGGGGGGGGAGAGAGGGGAGAGAGAGGGGGGAGAGAGATGCAGAAGGAGAGAGGGGGAGAGATGCAGAAGGACAGAGGGGGAGAGAGATGCAGAAGGACAGAGGGGGAGAGAGATGCAGAAGGACAGAGAGGGGGGAGAGAGATGCAGAAGGACAGACTGGCCAGGGGGGAGAAAGATGCAGAAGGACAGAGGGGGGAGAGATGCAGAAGGACAGAGTATAAAATTATGGGGAGAGAGACTTTTGCATGAAGGACTATATAAATGATAAAGCATTACGAAATCATTTGGCCTACAAGAAACCAAGGGGGAGAGATGCAGAAGGACAGAGGGGGGAGACAAAAAGATGCAGAAGGACAGGGGGGAGATGCAGAAGGACAGAGGGGAGACAAAGAGATAAATAAAAAAATAAATAAATTAATTAAAAGAATGAGAAATTCAAAGTATGTACAATCTGACAAGTGATAATTTTTTTTTATTTTCACTAGTGTGCTTTAGTGAATTGCAAAGCAAGGCGTGAGATTTTTTTTTGGCTGATAGTGGCCATGCTAATGGAAAAATATAAGCCCCTATATATATATAAATTTTCAAGCCAAAACCAAAGAAATTAGTTGAGTGTGTGTTTATATATATATATGGTGGTGATGATGATAAGATGGTCATAGTGCCAAAATTCACTTTTTGCAGAAATGAATGTGTGGGAATTAAAAGAAAAAAATAACAAAGATCCAATTGTAAACTGGAAAATATTAAAGTAAAAATCAAAACTTACAGTAATCGTAGTGATATCTGCAAACTGTGCCAGGAGAAAAACTTAATAACATTTCCAGATCCCAAAAATCTACTAAATGAAAGATCAGAAATAATAACACAATGTATACACACTAAAAAACACTTTTTGAGTATAAAATTATGTATATTTTATTTACTCCCCCTTCAATACAATTTTAATACTTTTGTTTTTCTCATGTTGAGGGATTCTATATAAATGATAAAGCATTACGAAATCATTTGGCCTACAACATCTGACAATACTGAACGGTTGAAACCAAGGTAGCGTAAGTGGCTAATGTCCTAAATTTTAAATCTAAAAGCTCTACATGTTAATTTTTTTTATTTTCTTTATAGCTGCCTTGAGCACTTTTTAATACAAAAATTCAACTCTGACCAATAACTGTTTTATTATACTGGTCTGATGCATACTACCCCCAAACCCTCTGACCGTGACCTAAGACTGATTGGAGGCTCTAGACAGTGCTTTGTGACCCTCACTATCATATCAACATTTGCGTTTTTTCTACCTAAATTTAGATACATTGCAAATTAAACTAAGCACAAGCAACTATTAAAGGATGAAAGATTTTCATCAATTTTGACATCAGTCAGAGTCTTTTTTTTGCTGTTCAAATCTGTGAATTTGTTTTGCCCATGCTAAGTAAAAAAAAAAAAACACTATATAAAATCCACGATGTTGAATGTGTCAAAATTATTCAACTATTTAACAAGAAAAATCTCAAGTTGATGTTAAAAATTCCCATCAAACATTCTTGATTTAAGATGGAATGATGAAAATGGAGATGTAGTTGAGTGTGGTCATATATATATATATATTATATATATATATATATATATATATATATATATATAACAGATAAGGTCAGTTTCATTTTATTGTACTTTTCCAATTTTTGAATGTCATTGTACATCTTCCTCACAATGGGTGTAAAGTGTCGAAAATTGTTGCTGTGTGTTTTATATATATATATATATATATATATATATATATATTTTCTGTTTATACATTATTTTTATACATACAATTTATTTAAGCAAATGCTCTGTTTTTTTAATTAAAATAATTGTCAGACTTAATCCATTTCATTTCATTATATGTTCATTATATAGTGTTTTGATGCATCTACCTTCACCTATTTACACACACCATATATATATATATATTTTTTAGTGTGGATCTGACATTTAATTGGTTAGCCATGACATACCCACAAGTCTATTTTTAGTTCTGACCTTATGTCTCACTCCCTTTAACTTTCGGAAAAGAGGCAACACTTTCTTTTTAAATTTCCTTTAAAATCATTTAATCACCAGTTACTTATTATCTCCTGGGGAAATACCATCATTGTATTGAAACATGAAAGATTTTGTATAGTGATTTCAAAATATTTTCATTATAATCTATATATACATATATATATGTCAAACTGACCAGGGGAATTCAGAGCAGCATAGATCATCCAGCTCTTATGTCAAATAGCAACTTAAAAGAGACTGTTTGACCAACACAAGAAATGTTAAAAGATTTGTGTTCAAAAAAAGATAAAAAATAAAAAAAACAAATGAAAACTACAGAAAAAGTTCATTTTCTCCATCAAGACATTCATTTCTGTAGTTTATGCCTAAAAAATGTTAGTTATTATTCAAAGAGTCACATTACCAGCAAACAGAAATATTTTCTTCTGATGATTCGCCATTTTTAATGGAAACTAATTGTTGGTCGAGGAATCAAAATGAAATAATAATAATAAAAACGAAAGAATATTAATCTACAACCCAGTGTGTCTGAAGATTTTAATTTTTTAATATTTTTTTATTGTTATATATATATATATATATATATATATATATATATATATATATATATATATATATATATGAACTATATATATATATATGTACAAATATATATATTCACTCATGCATTAAAACATATGACCGATCTCAAAAAATACACGTTCTCCAAATATCAAATCCCCAAAATATAAGTATGAAATATGAATTATTCTCATTAACCGTGGAAAGGTGTTTGGAATCAGTTATGGATGTATGTATATCCTACTTTTTTTTTTCTTAGAATGGTTTTCTATTTTGGATTTTCTGGTCTGTCTGTTCTCAGGACGAGTTCAGACAGGTTTTTCTTGTTTGCTTTATTGACTGCATAGGCTTTTGGTTTATTTGGATTATGTTTATTCTAGTTATAATCCTCTAAGAAATTGGTAGTGTCCTGTGGACTTTTTACTGATAATCTTGACTCTTAAAATGGAGGAAACAAACTTTAGTTATTCCCTGAAAGATATTCCAACACCAAATGCCAAGCTATCTGAAATATCAGTCACTTCAATCTTAGAATGTGTTCCCAAATCCTTGACAGAGTTTAACATTTTTTTTTTTTGACCCAATATATGCGTGTATGCATGTTTAAGCTATCTGCTTTTTATATGTGCAATGAATTGTTTTTTTTTCAACATGCAGATCATTTCATCATTTCCTACAAACAAAACCTTACTAGCCACTCACTACTCTCTTCCAAATTTTCATGGCAGATGTTCTGGTAAAAAAAGATGGGGGCTAGATTCCATTACTTTTGAGAAGATTCCACCAGTCCAAACTTTATGTCTTGACAGATATGCCAAACAAGGAGGCGAGTGATGTCATATACACAGAGCTGCCACCTAACTCCCCATCTATTTTTCATATATATATATATATATATATATATATATATATATATATATATATATATGTGTGTGTGTGTGTGTGTGTGTGTGTGTTCCTATATATATTCCATTAGTATATATATATATATATACATGGGAGGAAGTTCCCTGACCATGAGACCTGGTTCTGAAACAGCTTCTGATATTATCAGAATGGATGTCAATCCCCAACTTTTTGAAAAGTTGAACAGACTTAAAGCCTTGTAAGTGAAATTGGGGAGACAGAACTCTTTGAGGAACGTCTATAGCTGTGTAGCACAAAGCTGCATGTCATCATGGCCGAGGGCTTAACTGCTGGCCTTGTTCAAGTGTTATTCACACTAGTCACACACAGTCTCCCAGAAACTTTTAACTAAGTTCTGCTCAGCCTAGTTGTAGTGTAAACCACAAGTGGGGACTGTGGGTGTTGAATAAACACAAATGTGCATGAGTGAGCGTCTGCAATAGGGATTGGCTAGCCTCCCTGGTAGATTGGTATCCTCAAATACAAGTGGCCAGGTATTTTATATATATATATATATATATATATATATACACACACACATACACAGTATAAGTTAAAAGTTTGTGGCTGTCCTCTGTATTTAATAATTCATAAGTTTCATACCTTCTTTGATTTAATTAACTCCTACTAAACTACTATGCTGCTATTTAACCCATTAGTGTCTAATTTTTTTTAGAAAAGTGGGATACCTAAAATCCATCAGCCCTCAGATTACTCAGTAGCCAGCAAGGTAAATTAGGCAAATGTAGCTAAAATACTATGGAAACTTTTTGCAGTAATGAGTTAATTTTATTGTTATTATTATTACTATTGAATAAATGATAAAGTCATCAGGAAGTGAAAGCCCAAATATTCTAAAGTGAGCTAGTCAATTAATTTTGAAAAAGGTATGCAAGTTTCAATTTTTGATGATTCTTTGAAATCTTTTAAGATGTGTGTGTGTGTGTGTGTGTGTGTGTGTATATATATATATATATATATATATGTGTGTGTGTGTGTGTGTGTGTGCATATATATATATATATATATATATATATATATATATATATATATATATATATATATGCTGGTTATTATATGTGTTACTGTTTTTGACCAGCATGCTCATCTTGGTTATTATATTTATAACATTTCGGCTGATATACCTTCCAGTCTTCTTCAGGTGTTTGTTGTTGCACTCTGTAACCTTCTCAGAATTTTTAATTAAACCATTTATTCACTCCACAGAGGTAAATTGGGAATTAAAGCAATCTAACCTTGCAGACTGAATAAAGAATTCAGTTTAATATTCTGAGGTTACTGAGTACAACGACAGATATCTAAAAAGGACCGGAAGGTACAACATCTGAAACACTGTGAGCATAACAACCCAGATGTGTACGTGGGTGCAAATAGAGAAGCATATAATGATGATAATTCTTCATCTCAAAAATTCGGTGGGGGGGCGGTCAATAAATAACAGCTTGGCTGAATATGAACTGAAATTTCATTGACATTTAATCTATGTGATAAATGAAAAGTTTCAGTTTAAATGCATTAAATCAGTTTTAAGCTATGAACTTATTGATTATATCTACATGCATGTGTTTGTTACCAGATCAAGGCAAGGTATATGATTTCGATATTGCTTCCCCTTGATATCCTCTCTATGACAGGTACCTCGGCATGGATTGTGTGGTTCACCCTTACTAATGAGTAATGAGTATGATCCTCACTGGGTGCCCAATACAAAAACTCAATATTAAATAACTCAACAAGGGTTGTAATGTTATAAAACTGACCAGTTGAATCACAATTGGTTAATGCTTAGAAAGTCTAGTCAGGTTGACCATTATTACTGAGGTGTGTGTGTGTGTGTGTGATTCTCACTGGGTGCCTCATAAAAAATTCAACAAGCATTGTTATATTATAAAAAACAATCAACTTAACTCAGCATGGGTTAATGCTTAGCAAGACATATCTAGTTGACCATTATTACTGAGTAGTGAGTATGATTCCCACTGGGGGTGCCAAGCAAAATATGTTCTTTCATCATTAAGCTATAAAATTATTGATTATATATATATATATATATGTTTGTGTGTGTGTTTATTAATAGGTCAAATGCTTTAACTATTGCTTCCCATTAACATCCTGTGAATGGCAAGCACCTCAACATGATAGTTAGCAAGGTTAGGCTGGTTAACCTTTACACCTGAGTAATGAGTTTGAATAAATAGAATTGAATCAAATAAACTGAAACAAGAAAGAATGAACACAACTTGCGGAAAATTTATAATTAAGTGAACTGAATGAGTAAAGAGTTTCAGAGTCCAATGTAATTGGTCAAATGACTTGTTTTTGATAAGTTGGTGCCACTTAAATAGAGGAATTATCTTTTAGATTTTTATGGCTAAAGCCTTGTCTATTCATGCCTGGGTGGGCTTGGATAAAAAAAAGAAAGAAATATGCAATTGAGTTACAGGCAGATTAAGGAATAAAGTATCAAATAAGGCCTAAGAGCCACTCGATGGAGAGGGCTACAGTGTGAGAGGCACAGTTTATGTGGATAGGTAGGGAAGATAATGGTTAACCATAAACTTGAACAGATTAAGATTGTAGTCATCAGGAAAACATCCTCTTGAAAGTCAGTTCAACAGAGCCGTGGTTTGTGGGAAGCTGCTGCTTCCCACTCACCAATGCAATGCGGACGTAATGAGGGTAGTTCACTACTTTGTGCATAACATGACTGTTCCTAGCTGTGAAGGTTAAAACTGGTGGAACTAAGGAATGGAGATTGTCCAAGAACTTTCCATAGAAGGAACAGCGAGAGGCTTGTGATATCTTGTCTGTGAGAGAGGTGTTGAAGGGTGGAAAATAATGTCACCCACAAAGATGCCGAGCTGCTTTTAGACTATATTAAGTAAATAAGGACTGGGCTCCTCCAGCCCAAATATAACAGCAGTACTCCATTTTAGACCTGATCTGGTACACAGTTCAATAGGCAAATCAGTTCCACAAATGTTGACTCTGTTCCTCAATCTCAGGTAAGAAACTCCTCTTGCCAAATGAATCCCTCCTTTGAATGAGCATACCATGCTTTTATGCACCTGACCAGACATCATTCACCCAATGAGTGCCCAGAACCAGCCAATAAAAAGCAACACAACCACTTCCATCCACACAAAGTGCTGCCCGATTCACCTTCAGTCTGAAGTGCACCAATTCACTGTCTCCACACTCAATTGCAAGACATACACATGACTCTGGCCACTACATAAAGATAGAGAATAAAATGAGGAGTCAAGTACTTGCATCTTTAGTAATGGATTGTATGTACAAGTTGAGGTTGGGTTTGAGGCCATATAGTCTCTTAAGATATGGGGCCTCCCTGAAAAACATCCATTCATAGTGACTGGTGGTAGTTCAGTTTTCTGCAAGAGAGGTGTTGAAGGGTGGAAAATAATTTGTCACCTACAAAGATGCCGAGACTCTATTAAGTAAATCAGGACTTGGCTCCTCCTGCCCAAATATGTCAGCAATACTCCATTTTAGACCCGATTTGGCTCTTGTAAAGCATATAAGAATTAGTCGGAAGCACACACACAAAAAGAAACTATATACAAGTCCAGTGGGCAAAACAGTGGTACACAGTCCAATAGGCAAATCAATTCCACAAATGCTATCACTGTTCCTCAATCTCGGGTAAGCAACTTCTCTGACTAAATATGAGTCTCCTCTTTGAATGAGCATACTGTGTTGACCAGTCATCGCTCAACCAATGAGTACCCAGAACCAACCAATAAAAATGGCTACAAACGACAACACCACTTCCATCCACACAAAGTGCTGTCCAACTCACCTCCAGTCTGAAGCTCACCAATTCACCATCCCCACACTCCATTACAAGACATACACTTTACATTACAAGAGTACACAAAGATAGAGAATAACATTAGGAGTCAAGTACTTGCATCTTTAGCAATGAATTTTTCCTGCATCTTTAGTAATGAACTGTATGTACAAGTTCTATCGGGGTTGAATTTGAGGCCGTATAGTCTCTCAATGTATGGGGCCTCCCTGAAGAACATCCATTCATCATGACTGGTGGTAGTTCAGTTTCTGATGGGCGATGATGGAATGTATCTAGTTTGGATTTTGAGGCATTGAATGTAAGCAACCAATCACCACCCCACCCCAATGAGCTGTTAGAGCTTAGTCAGAGGAGAGATCAGCTACCAATTTCTGGTCAACTCAGGTTTTGGAAATGCATTCATATACTGTTGTATCATCAGCATAGATATTCACAAATGATCAGAGTTCTTTCAAAGTAGATACATTACAAAAATTCTCTTTAAAAGATTTGACAGCTACCAAAACTAATCAGTTAGAAGGTGAAAGGCATTAAATGCAACTATGTATGAATACTTACCCTGGCCCTCCCCACTGAGACATGATGTGACACAAGGTCAGGTTTAATGTGAGGAACCCGAACATGTACACTTGGGCCAGGGGCAAAAATTCGGTTGCACTAGTCCCAGTATAAGCATTGATCCCTCTCTCTACGGCAATGAGAGTGCAGCCTCGGGCATCTGTTGCTCAGCATGAAACAGCCTGTCGCCTCTGAGTGTTGACTTCAATGTTCATTTTACATCTATATTTACATACGCTCTATCGCTGATATTCACCACAAATATAGCAAACCTTAAAACTATATTTCTTTATATATATATTTTAGAGAAAAACAAACCACTTTAAGGTTCCATTATAATAATTTATTTCATCAGAGCCCTTTTAAGGACGCTGGATCATCAGATAACACTTTCAAGAATGAAATGAAAGATGAAATGAAAATGCACATTTTATGTAATTTAACAGAGAGGGTAGGGAGGAGTGGTGGGAGAGACATGGTTGAGTTTAGACAGGGTTTATTTTAATATTTCTTTCTATCACACTTAGTATTGAGGAAGGAGGGACCAGACCTTGACCTATTTAATCGGTTAACTTAACGGAAGTGATATATTGAAATGGGAGGGGAGAAGAGAGAAAAAGAAAAAAGAAAGAAGGGGAAGTAAAGAGAAATAAGCTGTAATTAGGTTTTACGTAGGAAGAAGGGGGTGGTTTATTTTTAGCAATTTATGTAAAAAAATAGATTTTAATGTTTGATAGTAATTTAAATGTTGAAAAAAAAAACACAAAGAAATTAATTTGATGCTTGCTAGCAATTTAAATATTTAACTCTTTTACAAATAACTTAAGGATTTAATATAACTTATAATACCGTATTTATTAAGACATTCATAGAGAACACATTAAAAGAATTTTTTAAGATATAACAGTTTACTGATAGTAATCTTTTAATATTGTAAATGACTGTTAAGGTAACATCTTTAGCACTTTTAATCTAATTCATATATATATATATATATATATATATATATGGTGCGATAGTTAAATTGTCGCTATTTTTATATTTTGCATATGTGTGTGTGTGGCGTTTATTTTTGATTTTGTCAACAGCACAGTATAGTAAGATCAATTGAGCACTGTCTGTGAGAAAAAGGGCATCATGATGCAAATCACTCTGCCAGAAATTTGGAAACAGCATGCTGTACTGCTTGGCATTCATGCTGGATGTTCCGAACATTTCAGAGTGTTTGGGTGTCAATTTGAGGACAGTGCAGAGGATTCAAAAAGAGTTGGATGAGTCTAATGGTGATTATGAAGGTATGACAGCTAGGAAAAACTCACTCTGATCATTCTGATAAGGTTCCTTATTTCTTTTTCCATGTGTCTTCACTGTCAATAAATAGTTATTTTTATTTCATTTGTATTTATTTTCATTTGTTCTAGTGCTAAGGAAATGGCTTTATGCAGCATGAGGTTAGGTAGAAGAGTAGATTTTTTTTTATATCTGATTGTATAAATTATGCTTGAGTTAAGTTGTGGAACTAAGGAAGAAGATGGATATATATAAATATATATATATATATATATATATATATATATATATATATATATATATATATATATATATATATTTATTTATTTATTAGTGGGTCTGTTTATATATATATATTTATTTATTTATATATATATATATATATATATATATATATATATTATATATATATATATATATATATATATATATATATATATATATATGTGAATATATGTATATATATATATATATATATATATATATATATGTATATATATATATATATATATATATATATATATATATATACACACATATATATGTGTGTGTGTGTGTGAAAAAGTTAAAAATATATGTTTATATATATATATATATATGCATGTGTGTGTATTTATATAAGTAATTATATATATGTGCGTGTGTGTGAATGAATATAAATATATGTGTGACAGTACGTATCTATGTGTCTGTGCGCGCAAGGATGTGTGTGTTTTTTGTGTGAATGTATATGTGTGTGTGTATATGCTGGTGAGAGAATATATGCCTGTTTGTGTGAATGTATATAATTAGACTGGTTCCACAACATAAAATACAAACATAATTGCCAAAAATACTAAGGAAAGAAGACTTGGAGAACTAGACACTCACAGGACATAATGAGGAACAGAGGAAAATAGTAAGTAACCTATTTAATTAGTTTATGGATAATAGAACAAATGATGGGAGGGATAGTAAGGAAACAAACAGAACTACAAAGAAGAGGAAGTTATGGAGAGCCGTGATCGCCTATGTACTGAAGAGACATTGAACATAAAAGAAGGTGATGAATGGATAACAAAGCATTATCTAGTGAGCTTGCAATATTACTACATTTGTTGTCTCTGTCTATCCCTTTTCTGTCTGGAAGTATATTGATCAATCTTTATCTCTCTTTTTTTCTATTTGTTTGTACACACCGGCAGAGATATAAGACGAGAAAGTTTCATATCTTGACTCTTATAATGCTGTACATTTGTACATGCGCAATGTTGAAGGAGAAAAATCAAAACAAAATCAAAACTGTCCAATGCGAATCCACAGCCAAGCCAGCCAATCTGACCCAAAACCTTTTCCTTTTTTTTAAAAAAAAAAAAAATCCAAAAAAACCTTGCCTTAATCTGCTGGCCACATTGACTCTGCTCTCAAATTCCACAGCTTTTTGATACAATTTGCTCTTTGTAAATTTGTTGTTTTGATTCTTTTTTTCTGACATATTTCTTTTGACATAAAGCCAAATGCTTCCTTGTACAAGGAATTAGGCAGCCTGATTGTTGGTTGCCACATTGGATGAATGTTCAAAACACACTGTATAAAATATTCACAAGTAAAGAAAGATGGCAACTAAAGATCAGAGATACAAAAATCAAGCAAATACATCTTGAAAGTGTTTTAACAGCAGACCAAAATCAAAATGCCCATCTGAATATCAAAAGATGCCTTCCAAAACTAGGCAAAATATTAAAAATCAGAAAAATTTTCAAATGAAGAGTACTGAACTGTTATGCAATATCAGTCCTCCTATATGGCAGTGAATGCTGGACAATCCTTTCACATATTAAAAAAATACTTGCAGTAACAGAAATATGGTTCTACAGAAGGATGCTGAGGATACTGTGTACCAAACATGTAATCAACAGCAAAATGGAAAAGTAAAAGGACACATACTTAATAACAGAAAGATAGAGTTGACATATTTAGGGCACATAATGAGGAAAGAGGGCTTGGAAAATTTGACACTCACAGGACATAGTGAAAGTAAGCGGGACAGTGGAATGCAGTTACATAATAAGCTTGTATAAAGAGATGACAGAACAGATTTTAGGAGAGATAACAAAAAGATAAAATTTAGTAAGAACTACAAAAGAGAGGAAATTGTGAAGATCCATCATCGTCAACATCCTGAAGGTGCATGGCACATAGAAAAGGAAGAATGTAATATCAGTCCTTTACTATGGCAGTACATGCTGACCAATCTCCTCACAGATGAGACTTGAGCAAACAGATATGTGGTTCTACAGAAGCATGCTGAGAATACTATGGAGTGAACATGTGAGTAAAGAGGAAATGATAAGGAAAATGAAAATAAAATTACATAAGTACTTAGAATTCAAAAAAGAAAGGTTTAATTTTGCGGACATATTGCTGTAATGTGTGCTTGGAGACTATAACACTCACAGTTAAAGGCAAGAGGGACAGAGAAAAGCAACAAGTAACCAACCTAATGAACAAAAATTATATAAGTTGTCAAAATAGAGATTGAGAGGGATAGCAAAGACAAACTTTACTAAGAGTTGCAAAGGATAGGAAGTTGTGAAGAGCTACGTTCACCCATGTCTTTCATTATAAATGACAGACACTATAAGATATAATGCGCAATGTCAAGTTTTAAACATACCTGAATATATGAAAGACAACACTATACATACCCTAGATTTGGAAAATTACCAATGGCATGATTGAAAGTTCTTGATCACAAACATTCAAAGAATATCCAGAATATTCAACATTTCTTGTTCAAATTCCTTTAAAATTGGAGAGTTTACTCTTAAAGGCTTATTAATTTCTGTCTATATTTCAGAGATGAGATATTGTAATTCTTCATATTATTTGCATTCTTCAGACTGTTGTCCTCTTCTTTATTGTTATGATCACAATGTTTCAGCCTTCTTCAGGTGATCGGAATTTGAAACTCAACCCTTTATTTCATCCACCGGGAATAGATCGTTCAAGTTCCATGTGCCATGCCTCTTTTGGGTGTCTCAATTATCTCCCTTTATCTCAACTCTCCAAGGGTCCAGTTCAAAATTCCAATCACCTGAAGAAGGTCAGAGTGTACAATGGCTTATTAATTTGCTATGCAAAATAATCAAGTAGTATTTCTCTAATAAACCAGGTTTTCTTTGAAAGGTGAAATTTTCAAAATTTGAAGATTGTTATCTCCAGTTGCCTTGATCTATCCACTACCCTTCTCCTCACCCCTTCTTCTATCACTCCTGTCTGATCTTGTTCTAAATTTTCTGTAACCCCTTGCATCCTAGTAGCTTCCCGCTGTGCTTGGGGTGATACGCTTAAAAAAAAAAAAAAAAAAGCTTGTAACAAAAAAAAAAAAAAAGTTTGTAACAAAAAGACAAAAAAATGCTTTTTTTTATGACAAAGTATTTATGAATGAACACAATTTTGAAGAATTGTATTCGTTCATTACGAGTGTGTTGTAACACCTTTTGCATTTATTAGTTCTATTGTTTGTTGTTGTAATAAACTGATGATCCTATGATAATCCTCAAGTGTCACCAATGCCCACACATCAATAATAACTTGGTTCAATTCAAATGGATAATATCTTCTTAATCACCTTTTGAGGATTTTCCAAAGATTTTCTATCAGGAACGACATCATGTCTCAGTGAAAAAGTGATTAAAATTGTGGTTGGAGATCAGGATTAATTACATTACAGACCCTTGTTTGAATTTTGTAAAGAATCTTGAGATATACAGCAGGAGTGCCTGACCAGATATGGCAACAGTATTCAATGCATGGACAAATGGTAGATTTTGTTCATATAATAGCAGAAACAAATTATCTGCCATCTGATGAAATGCATTCATCAACAGGGTTGTGTATCAATGGAATTGTCATTAAAAACAAAATAGATGCACCTTGACAAAAAGCTATGTAATAATGTGATCATTTTTCATCAAAGTTTATATAATGAAAAACTGGAAAAATGTTTGATATGAATATATATATTATATATATATATTTTAATTAAAAATAGAGTTTTTTAAGATATGAAATTTGTGTTTTTGTATAAATAAAGTCACATTTTAAAATGTAAGCTGGAATTAATTGATGGCAATTAATGAAAATGTTGTTATTTATTGATTGGAAGGCCTATTGTCACTGGATCTAACCAACACCTTTATCCACTGTGCCATGTTTCCTTTAGGACATCTGGGTATGAATTTCTGGGTATTATAAACCTAATGTCTTCAGCAACCATTTTTTATTATAAACCTAATGTCTTCAGCAACCATTTTTACTAGTGCTCATATTGCAATTTTGCTGTTATCATTGCATGTTTTTAACAGAGCTCATATTGCAACTTTCTTGTTATCATTGCTTTTCTCTGGCACTCCTTATTACTGGTTCTCATATTGTATTTATTTCTATGCTTGGTCAGCTCAGGAGATTTTTGTGGCCTAGCATATGTGCTGATTCCTTAAGTTTACGAATTTTCCAATCAAGCGTACAACGGCCGAAACGTTGTGATAAATATGGTGACAAAGATGAGGACAGTAGTCTGAATAATGTAAATAATGTACATAATACCTCATCTCAGAAATATAGACATTACTGACCCTTGTTTGAATTTTGTAAAGAATCTTGAGATATACAGCATTAGCGCCAGACCAGATATAGCAACAGTATTCAATGCATGGACAAATGGTAGATTTTGTTCATATAATAGCATAAACAAATCATTATCTGTCGTCTGATGAAATACATACATCAACAGGGTGGTGTATCAATGGAATTGTCATTAAAAACAAAATAGATACACCTTGACAAAAAGCTATATAATAATTTGATCATTTTTCATTAAAATGTATATAAAGAAGAACTGGAAAAACGTTTGATATAAATATATATACTTTTAATTAGAAATAGAGTTTTTTAAGATATGAAATTTGTGTTTTTTACATAAAAGGAAAAAACATAGAAAATCATTTGAACATCCAGGCCAAAATATAGTCATATTTTAAAAGTCTAGTAAGCTGGAACTAATTGATGTCAGTTAATGGAATTTTCATTATTTTATTGCGTAGAAGGCTTATAGTAACAACTCAGAAAAATGGAAGATTTCCTTTTTTTGGAAATAACTTTCATTCTTCTTACTCAAAGTCTTTTAAAATTGGATAGTTCACTCTAAAAGGTAAATCAGTTTGATATATAAAAATAATCCAGGGAAAATTTTCAAAATTTGAAGATGGATATAGCCAGTTATAAAAAGATAAAAAAGGTTATTGTTTTATCAAGATAATCATAGTATTAATATTAACTATTTCCTTATAAGGAAATATTTGGCATTCGTTGATCAATCAGACAGTATTACTCCAGGTTGAAATAAATAAAATCTTTCTCCTAAAACGATTTGAAAAAAAAAAAAATTTCTCAAGTCCAGTAGCTCTTATTGCTCTTTCCAGTATTGATTGGGGAGGGGTTCCTTCCTAACCTTTTTATTTGGAGTAGTGTGGAATGTTAACATCTTGATAATGTCATTATTTTCTCTTCAAATTACATGTGATATCCATTTTAATTGTTGCTGTTTTTGAAAGTGTGGGTAATTCAGTTCACGCGTCGTTTGCGATGAATGAAATGGATTAAAGTACTTGCTTTCATCCAGTCCTCGCATCTACCACCTGAGCTGTTACTAGTGACCTCTTATTCTCTCGGTCTCGTTAGTACGCACATACACTGTCACGCCAACAATGCATCTTTCCGTCTTCCTCCCAGACTCGCTATTTATACCCGCGTTGGGGGGGCAACTAAAATTTGCATATGAGACTTACTTCTCGTTCTTCCGAGACTTCCAGTTTTATAAATTCAAGCTGGTTTGAATTCTTAGCCTTTTTTTATTTTTATTTTTTTCCCCTGCACGTCCACCCGTGATCTTTCAACAGGACCTGACATGCCAAGGTAAGTCTTTTTGTTCCTCACAGAAAGTCCTCAAGTGATGGGGTTTCTGTGATTTGGTAAAGTTCTTTGTTTGTGATTCTGTAGTGCCAGTCCACAAGGTTGGAAGAAGTATTTTCCTACCAGCTTCAATTTAGGGAATCACTTTTTAACCATTGATTTGAGAAAACATTTGCATACAACTGACAGTTTAGATATTTCTCAATAGATTTGGCACCGATTATGGCGATTCCATAGGAATGTCTCAATCTAATGAGGCTATTAAGAACACAACTCAGGTTTTCAGATTAATGTCTTAGTTTTTCTTCATCTTTTCTTGATGATTTCCCAGAGATTTTCAATTGGATTTGCATCCGGTCTATTTGGAGGCCAATTCAGATCAGTTATCCTCTTTTCCTAAAACCATTCTTATATAAATTTTTGCTACATGAGCAGAAGCAAGATCATTCTGCAACATAAATCCTTTGTCCTCAAATTTGTATGCAATGTATGGAAACATGAAATGATTTACAACATCCTAAAAGACATCAGCATTAACCGACCTTTTCAAGAAACAGATTTTTTTTTAATCTGGTGATAAACAAACAACAATGGTGCACCAAGGGAAAATTATACTCATTATATTAGAGCATTAGCCTGTGGGATAAGCTTGCAAACCATCACATTCTGGTAAGTGTCCAAAATGCTAATTAAGTTATGTTTAATCCCAAACTTTTAGTCACATGACACAAACTCATCCAACGTTTAATTCCAGGGGTCCATCTACTAAGGTACTACCTTCCTTTTATCATTTAAGAAAGTGGATATATTCCATCACTTATCAGTCATAAAAACAAAAATATTACTTTTTGGAGCTTTCTTTTCTTTTCTTTTTTCTATATTGTAGAAGCACTGTGGAGTAATGGATAATGACTCCGATTGAGGAATCGGACAGCTGAGTTTGAATTCCAGTCGAGTCCATTACATTCACTTACATGCTAATACCCTTGAGAAAGGTATGAATCCTCTTCTCCTCTCAGCTATGAGTAAATAGCAGGACAGACTGGGTTCTATAGATTTGCATGGCAACTGGTCTACCACAGAAAGAAATGGCAACCTACTGCAGGATAAAATCTGCCTTGTCAGTCATGTATTGAAAGATACATGATCGCCTAAACATGTATCATGCATGGCACATAACCAAGAAAAATATATTTTGAAATACAGTTTTCAAGAATAGAACCATGACTGGAAAAACAAGATGCTCCCTGAGGAATCCTCCTCATCATTTGGAGGTCACTAAAAGAGACAAATTCTTTATTTATAAATAAATCCAAAAGGTACAGAAGCATATTTGATAAACATGATATTCCATATATATATATATATATATATATATATATATATATATATATTAATAATTTATTATTTAATACGTTTATATGAGCATCTTGACCTTCTATAACCTTCATCAATCTTTCAGTCACTGATTTTGTTAATGTTTTCTACTGTTTCAGTTTTAATATTACTTGCAGTAGATTTCATTACTTTCTGATGTGTGAATATTGATTTCTCATTCATCTGTAAATCTCTTTTAATGATGGATCACAGGTTTTTGTTGAATTTAGTATCTGGAAAGGCTGGAAATCATTCCATTAATTTGACACCTTTGCAAACACTTTCTTTGCACGGTGGGCAATCATCAGTCTTGCAGATTATGACAGAGCAATGTCTTCCATTAATATACTCTTCTTAGTTTTGATGTGTACCACTTAAAATATATCTACCTACAATATTAACCAAAGCCATAACATGTAACTTTCAGCTTACAATGTCTATTCTTATTAAAAGTCCTGATAATATCTTGTTTTGGGGATAGATTTTATTATGCAAACTAAGACAAATTTTATTTATAAATACCTCCAAAAAAAAAAAAAAATTGGTCATCGAAATGTATTAATACAATATCCTATCTATCTTAATAAAAGATCCCGCTTCAGTTTCACCAGAAGACTGACAGTTGCCATTACCTCAAAATGCAGTTCCTCTTGCTTTTATCTAATATTAATCCTACTCCTCTTTCATTTTTCTCCCTTCCTCTATATTTGATTCTGTGAGTGTTGCTTATAAAATCTCAGAAGGTGAATAGATAGCATAATGGTTATTGGCATGGGGAAGGAATGAGTCTATCTCTTCTTCTTACAACTATGGGTTAAGTAGCAGGGTAAACTAGGCTCTATAGCCTTGAGAGATATACAGCCAAAGAAAAGGAAAATTTTAAATTCAAACCGTGGAGAAGGCAACAGGAAATGACTCAAATGTCTTTCCCAAGAATGCATTCAGAGATAATAATAATAAACAGAACCTGTGCAGAGTCATGATTATTTAATTCCTGAAGGGACATGGCATTTAAAAAAATAGTTTTTCCATTTTCTTTTACATACAACCAGGATGTTAATGCTCATCAGTTCCATTTTCTGTTTGACATTTACTAAGTTTCTGCATTGACAGAGTGTCTTAACATTCCACATCTTGAATAGAACCTTTTCTGTTTGATTTCCTTAAACGGTTAAGCCTTATGGGCAAACTTGCGAACAGATTTTTACAGAAAGAAAAGACAAATGTTGTTGCATTCAATGTTAATAGGATCAGAAATGATACTAGCTGAAAAATGTTTCCTGATTAGTTAAGTGCTTAAGTCATATCTTCCTGGCATCAGTTTAAATGAACAACATTTTTCTATACATTGTGATAATTTTGTTTAAAGTTTGAATTTTCTTGATTTCTGATGAAAAATTGGAAATTTTCCAACATATTTCAATGAAATTTTTACTTTGCAAAACTAAGGTTTACTAGTATGGTGCCACCAAACCCTCACCCAGTGCCTGTTTGCATCGAACAAAAATAACTCTACGGATGGGGAATATCAGAATACTAAACTAATGTGGCCAGTTAGAATATACTTCGTATATTTGAGACTAACTGGACAGATTGAAGATAAAAAGGCCAGAGGAAAGCAATGCACAACTTACATGGTGAGCTTGAGAAAATGGATGTTAGAGAAAAATTTGGGAGAGATAGCAAAGAGACAAAATTTATTAAGAGCTACAAAAGACAGGAAATTGTGGAGAGCCATGATCACCAATGTCCTGAAAGACATGGCACATAGAAGAAGTAGTAGTAGCAGCACTCATGAAAATTAAGTAGTAGTAGCAGCACTCATGAAAATTTCATGCTTTTCCCATTTTAATTTTTTGTTGAATCATAATTCTCGAGTTATTGATTGTATAAACTCCATGCAAATTCCATGGCTATAAAATACCATGGAAATTCTCTTATTACCTCGTTAAATATTTGGGCTGAACAACTTTAACAAAATATTACAATAACAATCATAAGTATGTGTTGTAACCTAAAAAGGGTTACTAAATGAGGAATAACTAAAACGGGGGTTGGAAATGAAATGGTAATCTTTATAACATCAACAAAATACAATACTCACCAGCGGTGTGAAGTAGGTAAACCACTGCTAGTGATGGACTACTTAGACAGCATATTATTCCCCCCCCCACACACACTTAGAATAGTGCCCAATGTATTTATGAGGATTGGGACATACCCATTAGTATTCATAGGTACGGTATATAACAGTATGAATGCAGGCAATTATTTAAAAGAAGTAAGAGGGTAGAAATGAAAAAAATCAAAATTGACAAAGTTTTTCATTTCACTGAAGCACGAGAGAATTATTGCTTTCTCAATCTTCTATCTTTCACTCAATGAAGCCATACTCACATGTCTTTTCCATCTTCCCTCACAATCAAATTGGAATAGTCTATTATTTATGAGGTATTGGCAGGATGTTAACAAACAAAATTATGATATGACTGGTTTTAACCAGTGAAAATTTCAGTTTTCCCATTTTAATATTCCGATGAAGCGTAATTCTTAAGTTAATGATTGAGTAAACTTATAGTGGGTTATCAGTTATAGTAAAGTGTATGAGCGTTGAAACAAATTAGTTTGATTTGGCCTTGTTAGTTAGACAGCCCACCATAAGAGGTGTATAAAACAAGAAAATCAAATTGTAAAGTGAAACAACAAATTTATATACATATAAATCAATTAAGGTATTTACAAATAAAATGAATGTATTTTGGTTCATACAAGGTCGTCAAAATGTTCGTAGTAGTCCTTGCAAGAATGAGTTTATGTGTACATAGGCATGAACGGATGTATGTATGTATGAGCATTATCATAGGGTAGGAATGTCTTTGAAGTAATTGCTTAGACTTAAAATGTTCTGTTTGTTTATCAAGTATAAAATGGGTGAGGGAGAAAGGTAGATATAATAATAATGATGATCGCTTGATATTTGTCAAGGGACTTGTTAATATGCTAGTCTCCTTCTCTCTGGTGATGGGCGAACTTGCCTGTCTTTTATTTTGTTTGTGGGGCTTGAAAAGGTCATTTGGGAATTCACTCCTGGATATGATTCGGGCCTTTCTATTGGACAACGAACAAACTCAGCTCACGAAAAGGTCCATAAAAGAATTTGTTTCTGAGAATTGAAGATTATTTGAATTTTGTTTATAAATTTTTCCTAGTTTTCTATTGGCCAAAAAACATTTCGCATCAAGGTGTGAAATTTCATGAGTTTTGTTTTAGATTCGCTTTTGCGTGTGTGTTAAGCAAAGTTTGTAAATTCGAGTCTTTTTAATTTCTAACAAAATCAATGAGTTGGTGCTTAGCATTTGAATTTTAAATCTAGATCTTGTTTTATTCACTACAAGATAATGATAAGTTCTCCAACAATAAAATGTCCATAGAAATTCCCCTATTGCATTAATTAAATATTTGAGCTTACCAACTTTAACAAAATATTGCAATAACAATCATAAATATGAATGCTGGTCATTATTTTAAGAAGTGGGTACAAATGAAAAGAGTTGAAATTGACAAATTTTCCATTTCATTGAAACATACATTAAACACATGAGTGCAATATTGACTTATAGTCCATTATTTACGTGTATTAACAAAAGAACAGAAACAGAATCATGTGATACTTATAACTGCAATATATGAGGAAGAGGTGTCAGTTCAAACTGATGCTAGGAGGATATGGGGTTAATGTGATACCAAATAATATCTATTTGTTTGGTTTGGTTTGATTTGTTTTACGGCATATCAATCTCAATGGGTTATTTAATACCGACAAAATTTTTTATTGCTGGTTTGTTTTGTTAAAAATATATTTCTGGTAATAATTTTTTCCTTCAAAGCTGTATTGCTGGTAATATTTTTTTTTCAAAAACGTATTGTTGGTAATTTTTTTTTTCAAAAATGTATTGTTGGTAATTTTTTTTTTTCAAAAATGTATTGCTGATAATAATTTTTTACAAAGTATTTCTGGTATTAAACCATATTTTTAAACTTTCATGGTGTTTTGGCCCCAGTTTCAGGGTTAACTATTTGCCCATAGCTGGGACCTTAACAGGTGCTACCACCCCGGGTCAGGGTGGACCTGGGAACACCAGCAATTAAGAGGTGGTTCCACACTCCTCAAAACCTCCTGATCAGAGGCCTTGCTGCTGGATGTAGTTTATCATCTTGTCCAGGACACGAATCTCTATTGGGTTAAAATCTGGACACTGCATCATTTTACCATTTTTGGCAGATCTTCTATTATTGCAATGTCGGATATTTAATAACAAAAGTGATGGGAACAAAAAAGAAAAAGAATCTAAATGAAATCAGCTAGACTATTTACCCAAAACATATAACTAAAAAAATGAAATTTAAAAATCTCCCCATCTCCTCTCCTTTGTGCACATGTGTATTTGCATCAATGTAAACATCACTTTAGTCTGATGAAGTCCTAAAGTGTGAAATGTGTCACACAAAAATAGTTTTTTATTTTATAGTTTTTTCTCTAAAATTACTTTTGATATATAAAAATTGTTATATTGTTTGCCTGAGTGTGTGTGTGTGAGTGCATTTACATATAACACAGCTTAGAATTTTTACTATTCTGCCAAATCCACCTTAGAACACAGACATTGGAAAACATTAACAACAGAGCCATTGAAAATGGTTAATTAATTGGCTGAAAATGTTTTGGAAAATGACAATTACAGACGGTTTCTACACGCACTTTAGACCCCACCCTGGCCACCAAGGAAAACTGTAAGTACATTAGAAAAGCATTTTCCTTTTTTGTCACATTTAATGAAACATGTATAGAAGAAAGATTGCTGCCCATATATATATATATGTATGTATGTGTGTGTATATATATATATGTGTATATATATATATATATATGTATGTATGTATGTACTTCTTTAGAAGTGAAAAGAAAAGGGCAATTTTGCAGAAAATCTGAAAACTAGGAAAATCTTCTTTTTTTTTTTTTTTAACATTATGCCCCAAGCAAGGCGTGAAGCCACTAGGATGCAGGGGGTTGAAGAAGATTTGGAGCGAGAGCAGATAGGAGTGATAGAAGAAAGGATGAGGAGAAGGATAGTGGCTAGATCAAGGTAACTGGAGATGTCAATTGACATTACATTTGAATAGTTGGAGATTATAGCTCTCAGGGAAACAGTAAAAGGGAAGGGTGTTCCACAGGCGAGAGGTGCGAGGTATGAAGCTATTGGAGTAGAAGAGATGGCTACATTTAAAAGTTTCTACAGTGTAATGGTGGGAGCAGGATGTCAGCCTGGTAGGGCACTTGAATTCATAGAGTCTGGGAACCAGTGAAAGCAACTCATCGGAGCAATTACCATGAAAGTATTTGTAGAAAAGACAGAGAGAGGCGACGGCACGTCTGTGAGAGAGTGACTGTAGACGAGACGCCAGATCAGGGCCAATTACATTACATATCTGTCTCTGGATCTTGTCAAGAACTCCGAGGTAAACAGACGGTGTCCCAGACCATATATGGCAGCAATACTCCATGCAAGGGCGAATGGTTGATTTGTATATTTGAAGTATCGATTCCGGGGAGAAAAATTTCCTGGCATGGCACAGAGAGCCAACTTTCATCTTTGTTGTTATCACATTTCGGCCATTGTGTCCTCCAGCCTTACTCAGGTGTATATTTATCTTGGTATCCTACAGGGAATTTCAAACTGAACTCCTTGTTTATTCTACAGGAAGAGACTGTTCTCTTTTGACTGCACATGTCTAGGGATATCTTCTTTAGTCCTTATTTTTAATGCTGCTCAGTTATTGCCTTCCCATTTCTACTGAGTCCAAGTTCACACTAATCGATCCTGGGATTGAACTCACAATTACTATGTCATCATATTTCCAGAGAATGCAACAGCTGAAATGTTGTGATCATCCCTGAAATGCAAACAGATAATTTTTTTTTTATTAATTTTCTTAGAACTAAACAGTCAGACTACATGCACCATATGATTATAGTGATAAAGGCTTTTGCAGAACCAACCACACTTTTTGGAAGAACTGATAACTGACAGGGTGGACCTGGGAACACTAGCACTTAAGAGGTGGTTCCACGCTCCTCAAAACCTCCTGATCAGAGGCCTTGCTGCTGGATGTAGTTTATCGTCTTGTCCAGGACACAAATCTCTATTGGGCTAAAATCTGGACACTGCATCATTTTACCATTTTTGGCAGATCTTTTATCGCAATGTTAGATATTTAAGAACAAAAGTGATGGGAACATAAACAAAAAAAGAATCTAAATGAAATCACAGTGTGCCACAAAATAGCTTTGCTCAGGCTTTGAATTCAGAATTGTCCTTCACCTAGACTGGTTACCAACCAAGGCTAAATAGCAAAGTCTGCTATATGCATGTACATAATATTAATTACATGTCTCCTTGTGCATTGCATCTGCATAATGCACAAACAATCGAATGCTGTGTATAAAAGTATTTAAAAATTTTTCTTCCTTTGAGGTTGACAGGTGGAGCGTTTGCTGTTTACCAACAGTTAAACTCAGAGAAAAATTGATGTAGTTTGGCGACTGCATTCATCAGAGAGTGAATTATTTTTCTGACTGGTTACATGCATTGGGATTTGTGAGATAGTACCTGCGAATCAAGTTTTCGGTATTTCTTTCTGTCCCCGATATTCGAGTCTGAACTTACAGTGATTTGTTCTCTGCATTGTGGAATTAATCTGCGACAAATATTTCCTTTGCTTTCAGAATGCTTATAAAATTAAAAACAAATAATATCTATAGATTTTTCCTGATCTTGGTAATGGCCAGAAATATAGTTGAAAGCACCAGATCACAGAGAGTTTCACAATATTTACATTCACTGAATGCATCCATGCATTCTCATGTATATTGTGGGTGAATAGGTTGTTTTTTTCACTTATACATGTTGGCAGTCACCAAAATGCTGTTGGGGTTCACTCACATCATAGCAACAGAAATTAGCCTTGTGTTCATGGAGATAAAAAACATATTTGACAGAAAATAAAACATACAGAAATAACAGGATAAACATGATAAATTGTATGTTAATTTCATACAATTCATTTATATTTTTCTTGTGTGTATTGGTGTGCGTAATTTTTAGCTTACAATTGTTTTATGGTACATGTGATAAAAGGGAGAATTTACTCCATAGTATTACAAGCCATATCACAGAAAGAAGTTGGACATGTGTTGGCCGTAACAAGTTTCATAGTGAAGAGATTGAATTTAACGTCTTTTGACAGGATGTCAGTATTTCCAGAAGAAACAGCTTTTGTTGAATACTGGGAGTATTTTTATTAATTTTTATTTTTATTTATTTTAAACAAAGTTTAAATGTTATTGTTTTATTTTATTTATAATTTTCATTATCATCATTATTTTACACCCTTGTGCAAATTAATTGACACAAAACAAATAATTCCATTATTATTTTATTTTTTTTCATATTTTTCCAATGAAACATGCCCCAGTTCACATGTTAGTACTTTGTATGTCCATTCCACAATAAAAGTTGTTCTTCGCAGATTGACTACATATTCTCGATTGGATTTAAATCAGGAGAGTTTCCAGGCCAGTCTATAGTGCTTTGATTTGCGCACTGGTAAGGCTTGCCAGTGTGTTCGTGCAGCATTACAATTTTCATACACTTTCTTAGAGTAACATCCATCACACAAAATGGCTGTAGGATAACTAATCGACAGTTGAGACAATGTCTGGGTGTGATGAAAATTTGTTGCAATCATGGATGACGCAATATTTTTCAAGGCCAAAAAAATTTCATCATACACCCTGAAAATAGATTCATATTACTGCACACCACTGCAATTGACATAATCTGTGGAAAAAATAGAAAATGATTACACCCTGTCACCCCAGTGGGTCTAAAACTGACCATATGGTGAAAAAAATGGAAATTAAAGCAGCTGTTTCAATTAATTTACACAAGAGTGTATATTTTATTTATTTATGACAATTATGATAATATCCTTATAAGATTACAGCAATTAAATATTTTTTAAAAATCTTTGTCTGTATCCTTCAGTTATATTTCATTTGTGTTTATCTATTTATATTTCATTTGTGTCTATCTGTGTGTTTAGCTAGACAGATGGATAAAAACTAAAAATAATAAATAAATGAATGAAGCAACAATATAAAATTGAATTTATTTTTCCTATTTCAGACAAAAGATAAAATATGAATTTTATTTTTACACATGATTTTGTTAATACATTTGCCCACTCAATACAAGGCCCAAGAGTCACTCAAGGTAGAAGGTTACTGATTGAAGTTGTTTTTAAGAGCATAAAAGATGGAGTATATTAACAATTTTTTTAAGAATAACAATGATTTTTACAGTTACAAGTCAAACTATTTATCTCATAAGGAGGAAATGTATTCATGCCTTTCCCAAGAATATTTGAACATAAGCGTAACAAATGTAACAAACCCAACTGGAATTCAAACTCTGATTTCTTATTCTCAACTGCCATCCATTACACCACTCACAAGGGGATATGTAGGATAGATAACAGCTGACCCTAGACTTGAAGAGGTTAAGATTGTAGCGATTGAAGAAGCATTCCCTTGGGAATCTGTAAGTAACAATTCTGTAGAAGAAGTTGTCTGGTCTGAGTAGACCTTCCTCCTTACCAATGGAATATGAAGGGAATAAGGGTAAGTTAACCCTAAGCATCATTTTAGAAAGAAAGATGAATGTTGTTAGAAAGACTTTCCTGAAATTAAACGTAATGATGACTATGCTTATAAAATCTCATTCCTCTATAATTATTGCTTCAGATTGGATAATCCTATAACTTTGTTTTGTTTCACCTTCTCTTTGTTCTGGTTTAATCTGTTTGCAGAAATGAATATTTAATCCTACCTTTTCTCTTCTTTTTGCGTCATCTGACACATTAACTGGCAAGTCTGCAGGAAATAATAGCAGGGCATTGTCTCATCTATATTTCTTTGTTTTCAATAAATTGCTTACTTGACCTGTGCATCTTTTTTTCAATATTGTTTCCCCATCCAGCCAGATCATCTTGTGTAGCCACTCCAAGCCAGTAGCTAAGTGCAATCTCTCAGTCTTTATTGATTGCATTTCAGATCAAGTGACTTTTGATCTTCATTGAAAGAGAGCAAAATGAAGGCTGGATCAATTTTATAGTTCAATCTTCAGTAAATGCTAACATGAAAAAGATCAACCATTTCAATGTTTGAACACACAAAATATTTTTTTCTTTAATTTCCATTCCAGCTGTGAGTCAATCGGATTTAATTGGTTTAACTTATCTGGAAAACTGACCCTCAAAATCACGTTTATTGATTGCAATAGACCAAAATTAGCAAAGTCATCACCATCATTAAATTCAATATTACAAGAGCAGGAAAGCTTTCAACCTGAAATAATTCCAAAATAAATTATTATATTAGTACAAATTTTGGAAAGAATTCAAAGAAGAATCTGCAATGTTATCAGTCCTGATCTGGCATCTTGACTTTCCTGATGCCATAGCATACTTTCCCCTATGTGTTTTCTATAAATACTTTTATGGTAATTGTTCTGAATTGCTTTTCTCTGTGATACCTTGACTTCATTAATTTAAGTCCAGTACTACAGGATGTTCCAAAAGTTACACAACAGACAAAGTTACAATTGACAGAAAATATACACCTGTGAAATAAAAATCAGGTAAAATTTGTATGACATCACCTTCCATAATTCAACCAATAAAATTTCTTAATAATATATTATCACATACAAAAACATTCCATTTGGTAAATAAATATAAAATTTACAAGTTATCAACGGTAATGTCACTTTTAGAACACTCTGCAGATTGGTTGCTACATCTTATCATTTGCCTATTGAAATTGTTAAATGCAACCATAAATTACATTCTAATAATTTCTTCTTTTACACTTCTCACTTGTGGAACTCTCTTCTGGCTTCTTGCTTTCTTGTCAACTAGGATCTTCAAAAATTTAAATGCAATGTTTGTCATCATCTGTCTTTTTAAATATTAATATTGTCCTTTCTACTCAATAATATTTTCTGAGTTTTTTTACACTTAGTAAGTTCTTGTGTCTTAGTGGCTTTATCACTTTGCTTGGGATGAAATGATTTAAAAAAATGTCAGTGACCAAACATTATTTTAATCTTTGTCTTTGATAGTTGATATAAAAACCTTAAACTCAACCTTATTTAGAAGGAAAATTCTAATTTTAAAGCAAGGTGACAATTTCTAGAATTCATCATAAAAACAAATAAAATCTGAAATAATCATTGGATTCTATTTACATACACTCAGAATTTGAAGCCCTTAATAATTATATGAAGAGGAGAAATACATTGAAAATAATTTTAAGCCTCCCCCAATATCCTAGTTATTTCATATTCAACTCAAAAGGTTAATAAAAAATTTCCAATTAAAACAACAAACTATTCTAGTAAATCCAATGAATTATATAAATGATAAAGTAGTCTACCTACCAACTCTTATCACAACCATAATTGAAAAGAATTTATCTAAGGTTAACATAAAATTTGTTACAATTACTTAAAAAATAAGAGACTTAATACAAAGCAAAATAATATGCAGGTAAATCTTGAAGGAGGAATTTACTATATCACCTGTAATGATTGCCACATGGAATACATAGGAGAAACATCAAAAAATTTAAATAAAAGATTATATGAATACAAAAGAGGATTTTTCCAAAACACACTCAGTGCTTACTATAATGAGTTTGATTATAATTTTGATTTAAATTCTACTTTAATTAAAAGAGAAAGCAATTTATTTAGGTGAAAATTGTTTCATGGGACACCACTAATGTAGGCTTAGCTGGTCATGTGATATAAGGTTATGGGCAGTTCAACTTAGTACAAAATATTGTGAAGATAAATGTCAAATCATATGGTCATGTGTCATTGGCCATAGGTGGTACTGAGCATTGGAACATGGTGGCAGCGGTACACTAAGTCATTGATGACTGAAGAAAAAAAGAAAAAAACAACAGTACAAGAGAAACAGATAAGTGTTAATTTTCATGATCTTGTTTTCATATTGTAAAAATTCCAACC
>CAHIKZ030000227.1:155000-340000 GCA_903632075.3 Acanthosepion pharaonis
AAAAGAAAATGGCAGTTGGTGTTACATTTAAATTTTAGAAGATTGTAGGTGGCAGAGAAGCAAGTAACTGGTAGATAGTTCCAGAGATGAGTGAAGAAACTATTAGAGTAAAAGAGATTTCTGCAATCTAGCTACTTCAACAGTAAGATGGTGAGACCTAGTTTGCCAGTGTAGTAGCATGCTTGAGTTCATGCAGTTGGGACATAAAGTTGAAAAGCTCATCAGAACAATTGTCATGAAAATATTTGTAGAAAAGACAGAGGGAAGCCATATCATTATGGTGAGAAAGTGACTGAAGTTGAGATGCCAGGTCAGGATCAATTATATCAAAAGAATGCTATTTGCAAATGGAGTCATCATGGAGTTTATATCTTGTAATTTGGATTTCCTTCATGTTCTAGAATTTTAATCTGAGTTTACATATGACTAGAAGGTGGTCACTCCTACAGTTGGTTCTTGTGTAAGTTTTAACATGTTTTACACTTCTGAATATTTTATTGATTTTTAAGTTGTCTGTCTGGTTTTTTGTGTTCTCTCCTGGGCTTTTTCATATCCATAAGCATCTTGGGTGTTCTTTAAATCAATCATTGGTTATTATTTAATAATTCACTAGGCCCCCATTTTTCATGTTTATAGCTGCCAACTATTCCACTGTATTGTTCCTTTACTACTTTTGCATTTAGGTCTTCCATGATGATGATGATAATTTCCCACAGTTTGTACAAACCTTTAGTATTATCTAATATGCTATAAAACTTACATGATAAAAGAGGACTTAAAGAAATGAACACTCACAGGACTTATTGAAGTCAAGGAAGTTTTAACTGATTTTATTTTTATGGCTTATCAATCGTTTGTGTGCCATTTAAAGCTGAAACATATTTTTGCATTTTAAAAATAATTTTTATTGCGAGGGAACATTGCATTAACAATGATTGGTTCCAAATACATGTCTTACTATTTAACCCATAGCTTGATTGTTTAACAGCATATCAACACCTTATGGGTCATTTAATGCCAAAATTTAATTTCCTTGAGAGTTTTGTTAATTTTTTTTCAATGTTTTTACTATTAAAATCTGTTGCTGGAATTTTTTCCCTATAAAAATGTATTTTTATATTTTCATAATGTTTTGACCCCAATTTGGGGGGGGGTCACTATTTACCCATAGTTGGGACACTAACAGGCCCTACCCCCCCGTTCAGGTTGTTCAATAGAACAACAGCAATTAAGAGTTGGTTGCATGCTTCTCAAAACCTCCCAATCAGATGCCGTTATTATCATATCCAAGGCACACATAGATGGGGATAGAAGATGGATTGAAGCCAAGAAGGAAAGAGAGGAAACAGCAAGTAACCTACCTAATGAGTTTGTGTAAATGAATGCCAGAATATGGATGACAAGAGATAGTAAAGTATCAAACATTTCTGGGATTTATAAGGAACAGGAATATGTGGAGAGCCATGACTCACCACATCCTGAAAGAATACAGCCCACAAGTGAAAAAAAAAACTCATTATCTGTAGTCAATAGTTCAGAAAAAGTACAACTTCCAGATAAATTTTATTTTTCAGTTCTTATTTTCAATCGGGATAAAAGCTTATCTGCATAATAACTTACACCATGAAAAATTATAATCTAAGAGAAAAAACATGGCAAATAGCCAGAATTGAAATAGTGTAATTCGGCCATGTTTCCTTTGAGGGTGACCATCAAATCAAGATAATCCAAACTGATTTATAAATGTGACTCTTAAGTACTAAATAGACATCCCCGACAATTTTTTGGAAATATTTTCCCCCAGGATATTTTTATTTCACTCCCTATAACTTGCTTATTAACATTCTTAAGTCGTTCAAACCTGGACAATTTCATAATGTCTCTTCTGAAATATTCTCTCAGTATTTACGCTTTTGTGGAACAAAATCAAAATTTCTTCCAACCGCCACCCTGATTTTTCCTAACCCACCCAATTATTCCAATTCCCACCTTTGTATTTGGGACTCAAGAAGACATATTGATGTTCATTATTTGTGATTCATTTCTTTACTGGTTTGATTGCAGAAAGTGACCTCATAAAATTGAAGTCTCTGATTTTTTTTATTGATTAATAGAGGTCTCTCAGTACAAACTGCAAGGAACCACAAAGACATAAGAAAGTGGGGGAATGTGTGGTTGTGGGGAGGTTTGCATAACATTTGGGAAAAAAATGGTTCACAGTTTATTAAGAAATTTCAAATACCAAAAAAAAAACAGAAAGAAAATAGGTAGCCCAATTGAATTTCAAGTATTGTGATCTTTGGTGGTACAATAAATAAAAAGAATTTGGTTAGAATCTGATCTGAGGCAAAAGAGGAAAGTTTTACTTGAACTTCAAAAAGGTCAAGATTGTTAGAAACCTCATCATTCAAAATGGATTCTTTACATATGTGCAAATGTGCATGGATATTTCTCTGTCTCTCATTCAGTCCATCTCTCTCTCTCTCTCTCTCTCTCATTCAGTTTCTCTATCATTCAGTCCATCTCTCTCTCTCTCATTCAGTTTCTCTATCATTCTCTCTCTCTCATTCAGTTTCTATCATTCAGTCCATCTCTCTCTCTCATTCAGTTTCTCTATCTCATTCTCTCTCTCTCTCATTCAGTTTCTCTATCATTCAGTCCATCTCTCTCTCTCTCTCATTCAGTTTCTCTATCATTCAGTCCATCTCCTCTCTCTCTCTCATTCAGTTTCTCTATCATTCAGTCCAGTTTCTCTATCTCTCTCTCTCTCTCTCATTCAGTTTCTCTATCATTCAGTCCATCTCTCTCTCTCTCATTCTCTCTATCATTCAGTTTCTCTCATTCAGTTTCATCATTCAGTCCATCTCTCTCTCTCTCTCTCTCATTCAGTTTCTCTATCATTCAGTCCATCTCTCTCTCTCTCATTCAGTTTCTCTATCATTCAGTCCATCTCTCTCTCTCTCATTCAGTTTCTCTATCATTCAGTCCATCTCTCTCTCTCTCTCTCATTCAGTTTCTCTATCATTCAGTCCATCTCTCTCTCTCTCTCTCATTCAGTTTCTCTATCATTCAGTCCATCTCTCTCTCTCTCTCATTCAGTTTCTCTATCATTCAGTCCATCTCTCTCTCTCTCTCTCTCATTTCAGTTTCTATCATTCAGTCCATCTCTCTCTCTCTCTCTCTCTCATTCAGTTTCTCTATCATTCAGTCCATCTCTCTCTCTCTCTCTCTCTCATTCAGTTTCTCTATCATTCAGTCCATCTCTCTCTCTCTCTCATTCAGTTTCTCTATCATTCAGTCCATCTCTCTCTCTCTCTCTCATTCAGTTTCTCTATCATTCAGTCCATCTCTCTCTCTCTCTCTCTCTCTCTCTCATTCAGTTTCTCTATCATTCAGTCCATCTCTATCTTATTCAGTATATTTGTCTCTGTCATTCAGTTTTTATCTCTCTCAGTTTCTCTCATTTAGTCCATCTCTCTCTCTCTCTCTCATTCAATCCAGTCCATCTCTCTCTCTCTCATTCAGTTTTAATCTCTCTCTCATTCAGTTTTAATCTCTCTCTTATTCAGTTTTAATCTCTAATTCAGTTTTTATTTCTCTCATTTAGTTTTCATCTCTCTCTTCCTCTCTCATTCAGTTTTTTATCTCTCTCTCTATCATTCAGTTTTTTATCTCTCTCTCTATCATTCAGTTTTTTATCTCTCTCTCTATCATTCAGTTTTTTATCTCTCTCTCTCTCATTCAGTTTTTATCTCTCTCTCATCTTATCATTTTCAGTTTTTATCTCTCTCAGTTTTAATCATTCAGTTTTTATCTCTCTCTCTCATTCAGTTTTTATCTCTCTCTCTCTCATTCAGTTTTTTATCTCTCTCTGTGTCATTCATTTTTTATCTCTCTCTCTCATTCAGTTTATCTCTCTCTGCCTCTCAGTTTTTTCCTCTCTCTCATTCAGTCTATCTCTCATTCATTTTGTCTCCCTCTCATTCCATCCGTCTCTCTCCCTCCATCTCATTTAGTTCATTTCTATCTCTTATTCAATCTCTCTCTAAACAACATTTGTTTGGAAGTAGCCAATCACAGTGAATAACTTGAGAACTGGTTGTACAGATTTAATGAAACTTAGCAATCAATGAAAAGGAATTGTAAATCCGCATTCTTGAACAAACACTTTCCCATGGACTTACTCAGCAAATATACATCAAACTATATAAAAATGTAAAGCCTTTAATATACTGAGCAAGGCACAGCTAATTGTCTATATTTCTGAGATGAGGTATTATGTACACTATTTATATTATTTGGACTATTGTCCTTATCTTTGTCGCCATATTTATTATGTTTCCTCAAGTACACATGGCACAGTGGAAAAAGGCATTGGTTAGATCCAGTGACAGGACCTAAAGAGTGTGAGTTCAATACCCGGTTAAGGCAGTGGAGAACTTTCAGAGGGAAATTAACAGGCGATAACTGATAACTGACATCCATTAAACATGGTACGTGGAATTAGGACAGTCTACCTCAGTGAGCAAAATAAAGGGGGTTCAGTTCAACATTCCAACCACCTGAAGAAGGCCAGAGCGTACAATGGCTGAAACGTTGTAATAAATATGGTGACAAAGATGAGGTTAATAGTCCGAATAATGTAAATAATGCACAGCTAATTCTTCAAACTTGGCCTGAAAACTATTGAAAATGTCCACACCAAACAAAATACTTGAAAGTGTTGAACATATATGGGCTGCAATCCAAATATAATTAGTGATTGACATTGTAAGAATTAGAAGACCTCAGAATTCTAAAGACAATCTGAATATCTTGGCTGCTTATTCTTCATATCTTGTGAAAATTTATTTTTAAATCTTGCATCACTTGCAGGTCTGTCAGCTTCCTTACAGTTCAAGTTTTACTTCCTATGATTTCTGGTTTGTTTCAAAGCTAAAAATTACCATTGAAAAGGAGATTTCAGATCATGGATGAGATTAAAGGGATTATTATGAGACAGGTTATCATGAACTCTTAAAGGATTTAGGTACATCGAGATAAATATTTGAAACCCAGTGGAAATAGCTTTGAAGAGAACAAAGGCAATATTACCCAAGGTGGATTTGGATTTGTGTCTTTCTTATATTGAGAAAACCACTGAAAGGCCAGGTGTGTCTTACACTGCTTTGCCACAAAATACTTTTTTTCAGTACTTTTTTTTGTTGTTGCTAACAAAATTTTCACAAATATGTCTGGATTTCAGTGTTGCACTTTGTATTACAACACTTTTCAAATTTATGTACTTGTTATATAGGTATACGCATGTGTGTATAAAACAACAATAAAAATTGAATTTCACAAAAAAATGCTCACTAGCAAATGTATATAAGAAAGTAGTTTTTTTTACACGATTTACATTGTTTAGACTATCATCCTCATCTTTGTTGCCATATTTATCACAACATTTTGGCTATTGTACACTCCAGCTTTCTTCAGTTAGATCCAGTGACAAGACCCAAAGAGTGTGAGTTCAATACCTGGTTAAGGCAGTGGAGAACTTGGAGAGGGGAATTAACAGGAGATAACTGATAAATGACATCCATTAGACATGACATGTGGAATTAGAACAGTCAACTCCAGTGAGTAAAATAAAGGGTTCAGTTCGACATTCCAACCACCTGAAGAAGACCAGAGCATACAACGGCTGAAACGTTGTGATAAATATGGCAACAAAGATGAGGATGATAATCCGAACAATGTAAATAGTGTACATAATACCTCATCTCAGAAATATAGACAGATACTGTAGGTTTTTTTTATATATATAGTAAAAATATAGCAATATTTGAAGTTGAAAAATGCAAGTTTTTAAGGATATTTAATTAGAGCAACTTTATTAGTTTCACATTTCCATGATTTTCAAAAGTTAAATTGAGATGGAGAGACATATGGCTATGCTATTATATGTCCTGGATCTAATTGTTATGTAAAAAATGGGCTCAGATTGTTATCTGTTTAAAATACAATCTGATTGGTTGATTATGATCATGTGATTGGGGATAGTGGCTTTTGCACCAAAACTTAATGATCACAAAATTTTGTTGTCAAAAACTGGAGTGCCATATTTCAGTGAGCATGTGTTAAATAGTTCACAACAACAAAGTGTTAAGTAGTTCATGTGCCAGGAATTCTATTTGTGGCAATCTCAAAATGTTCATTGCACAATGATTAAATTTATGCATGTGTGAGTGTATAAACAGTTTTAGTGTTTCCTACTATGCCGGAATGTGCAGGATAATGTGACATCAAGTAACAATAATAGTAACAAAAATGATAATGATGATGGCAAAATAAACAAGAATTGTACATGAACGTACATCTCATAGAACTGTGAAACTGGCAAAGTTACTCTAAATATATATTCTTAAAGACTCCAGTATCATTTTCAACCTTTTTCCTATATATATATATATATATATATGTGTGTGTGTGTGTGTGTAGACCTAATAGGTCGGTTAATAAAATTTGAGGAATAAAAAGCCAGCAAAATAAGAATATTGCCAATAATAATGATAATTATTATATATTAGCCTTTTCAGTAAATTAAAGTACGAAGAGAAAGATTTTAAAGTAAAAATTTTCGGACACACCTGTGTCCGTTTTCAATGAGATAAGGAACAAAAAAGTGGGACTCATAGATAAATGAGAGTTCCACACCTGAAAAGTGGGAGAGAAGAAACTGTTAGCATAGAACTTACAGTTAAATTCAGCCAATTCAATTGTAAAATGATGAGACCTTGCTGCCAATCTAGTACTACACTTAAATTTATAAAGTTTAGGTACCAAAGCATAAAGTTCATCATGATATTGTTATGATATTGGCAACAATATTTTGCAAATGTTAGTAACAAGAGCAAGGAAATAGAATGAATTTCACCAAGGCGATATCCTGGAGGAAAAACAGCACAAAGTACTTGTATATAGAAAGCACTTAACCGTAGAACACTAACCATCAATTAAAGTTACACCACTACTAACCATGGGTATATCATACCTGATTTTGAAAATATCCAAAAAAATATTAAATATAAATCTTTATTTGAAATATTTTACATGCAGGCACTTCAAAATTTTTCATTTGAGTTAACATTAATAGAAACTGAAAAAATATTATTTAGGTAAGAAAATCAGGTACAGAAAATTGTAATTAAAAATAGGAAAATTTGAACTGGGTACTATATACCCATGGTTAATGTTCTAGGGTTAAAACCCTTTCCCCCATCTGCTTCAAATGGACCTTCTTTAAAGATAACAGCTTTTCATTGGTCTGCATCTACCAATTTTTTTATCATTTGAAAACAGAATAATGTTTAAATTCATTATTTTTTAAAGTAGCCTCAAAAGTTAAAAACAAACAGAAAAATACTTTATATGTAACTGTGGAGCAACAACGGAAATAAATACCAAGACAGTCAATCATGAAATGACAAAGATGGTTTCTGAGTTGGCAGATCCAAAAATTCTTCCAGTTAATAATCATTTGAAAATAAATATTTAACATTTGTCAGCCAATGCTTCATGATCCCTTTGAAGAGTATTTAAGTAAAGTCTCTAGATAGACAAATCAGTAAGGAAGGAACAGTAACAGTTCATGACATGGCAAGGATTCAAAGAGATTCCCTTACTCATTCAACCATCTTCCTCACTAAGCTACATGACACTTACACTTTCCTCCTCTCTTTCTCCCTTGCCACTTTTTTTTCACACATACACATGACGAAATAACACTGTTTTCCTCTTAACAAACAAGGAACTGTGAAGCAAGAACTTTAACACATTGAGAAAAATTTAGTTGTAAAAACACGAAAATAAAAATATTTTATACTTTCATATTTAAAAAACTTTCTCACCTTTTTCTTTGTTGTGGGTTGATTCAAATCTGCAACAGTAACAATATATATTGCCTAATAGATTAAAGTGTTGGTTCATAAATTTGGTGGCAGTGATTGGGAGTTCAATACCTGGGTCAGGTAGTGTGTACCTGGGCTCAGTGTAAACAGGTAAACTTAGTAGTACTAAAAATAAGAACTAGACATGGGTAGTGGAATGAGAACAGTCTAACCCTGTAGATTAAATAAAGGGTTCAGTTCAGAATGCCCTGTAGGTTACCCAGATCAATATTCATCTGAGGAAAGCCAGGGTGACAACAGCCGAAATATTCTGATAATAACAGAAAGATGAGGACAATTGTTTGAATATAGTGTAAGTATATAGAAAACTGCTTTATATGTAATGAAAGATATTGAGCCTAATTTAATTAATCATTGAATCAATAGATATTCTAAATAATTATTATTTTTTAATAACAAATTTGTATTAGTGCTTGTATGTATGGTCAGTCGATAAGTAATAAAAATACTGGTTGCTATTAATGTATTTGAGTAACAAATTGATGTCATCACAACAGTTGCCATGCATGGCAAAATGAAATCAATCTCAAATGATGTTGTTAACCACAGTCGAGTTACACCTATTTATATACTTATGTGAAGGTAGCATCAGAAATCATATGGGAAAGATTATTGAGTGAAAATCATCATAGAAGTTTTTTCCCTGCCAATTTTATTGCACCAACAACTGGCCAGTCTTGGAAGGCTTAACACTTAAAAAAAAAAAAACCAGTGTTCAGTCGAAAGAATTTTCACCAAATGCCTGAAAATATTTTTTTAAGGATTTTGCTGTCAAATTGAGCAAACTTCCCATAAAATTTGATACAGTTACAAATTTGTCAGCAACTCTAAAGGTTGCAGAGCCATTCTGACACAATATTACAAAATCTCACCTAACAATAAAACATAAGCAGACAGACAGCATAAAGGCTATCTGAATTTCTGGGATGAGGAATGATCATTATAGACTTTATTTACAGTCAAACTAATGTCCTCACATCTTTTTTGTTATTATCCAAATGCTTAGACTTCTTCAGGCGTTTTACAATTTCAGAGAACTTCAAACAGAAATCTTTATTTAATCTACTAGTATTGACTCTTTATTTAATCTTTTCATTTAATCTACAAAATTGACTCTTTAATTTACTAATATTGCCTTGTTATTTAATCTCCAAGTTTAATCTATAAGTATTATCTCTTTATTTAATCTACCAGTATTGCCGCTTCATTTAATCTACCAGCATTGCCTCTTCATTTAATCTACCAGCATTGCCTCTTCATTTAATCTACCAGCATTGCCTCTTCATTTAATCTACCAGTATTGCCTCTTTATTTTTTTTTTTATTTAATATACTAGAATTGCCATGTTAATCTCTTTATTCAATCTAATATTGCTTCTTTATTTAATCTACGCATATTGCCACTACATGTTGCTTAGTAATGTAAACTGTTCTCATTTATCTGTCCATGTCTAGGGATATTGTCTTGTTTTTCATTACTGCTCAAGTATTGCTAGTTCCATTTCCATTGTGTCTGTACTACTTGGCCCAATGACTGAACTAACCCTTACCAAGTTTATGAACTAATGTAAACTAGAGCCTGGTTTCTCATCCTGGGAGGGGATCACCCCCTAATTTCAGGGTTTCATGGATGGAGAAAAACAATCTTTTACTTTTTCTTGTTTCTTATTTACAGAATTTTGTTTATTGAATTCTAATACCCTGGTATGCTACCAAACTTTTTGTTTATTGAAGTAGGTTTCAGCTTATCTACTTAATAATTAGTTATGAATTAAAACAAATTACTCTATACGTTTTTAAGTTTAAAAATCCATTAACATTTTTGATTGCTATAAAATTTGTACAATTCCTCTATATATTCTGAAATGGTCCAACAACTATTTTAATATATTTCCTGTTTATATGTTATTTTTATAGATACAATTATTTAAGTAAATGCTCTGTTTATAATAAACAGTATTAGTTACATTTACCAGCCTGAATGTCTGAGAAATTTCATAGAAAATATATGTCCTCCAACAGGAATCATAGGAGACAGGTTCCATTTCTGTTGGAGGACACATATTTTCTATATAATTTCTTGGACATTCAGGCTGGTAAATGTAATTAATACTGTTTATTATAAACAGAGCATTTAATTAAATAATTGTATCTATAAAAATAACATATAAACAAGAAATATATTAAAACAACTCCTCTATAAAAATAATCCATGTAAATGTATATGTACAAATAGGGAAAAGAATGAAGATTTTCAATAATATATGCATATTATTTGGAATCTACCTTTTGACTTGCGCAATCTTAGAAAGTGGAGGAATGACATTCTGACAGTACAAACTTAGACTCTGTGGAAACAGGACAAGATATTCCTAGACAAGGACTACAGAATGAGAATAATCTGACCAATACATTAAATATGGGTTCAATTCAAAATTCTCTGAAGTTTACTCAGACTGATAGACACCTGAAGAAGGCTCAAGAGAATAATGGCTGAAATGTTGCAGTAATAACAACAACAAATAGGTTATTAGTCTGACTGTAAATAAAGCAAATAAGTATATCAGTTTTGTAGACAAACTCAGTTGGCTGGGTACAATTGAATATAAATTGTGTGTATCTTTCTATTTACCGAATAAACTTGTCTATAAGCTTACTTCATGTATCCTGCAACTCCTGAATAGTTTTTACATAAATTTTAATGCCTCCAGAAAAACTTACCTGTGCATAGTGCAGCTGGTCACCAAAAATTCATGATTTTTAAACTCTTCAAAAAAAAAAAAAACAAAAAAAACATAACTCTGTATAGTCCGACCCTGTTTTTGCATAAAAATCAGATAAAACCTCACACTAAACTTGAGTATATATGATAATAGTACAATCTAACTATATTACTGATATGAGGTATTATGTACACTATTTACACTATTCGGACTATTGTCCTCATTTTTGTCGACACATGGCACAGGGTATAAAGTTGTTAGTTAGTTCTAGTGACAGGACCCAAAGAGTGTGAGTTCAATACTTGTTTAAGGCAGAGGAGAACTTTGAGAGGGGAATTAACAGGCGATAACTGACATCCATTAGACGTGGCACTAGAACAATCTACCCCGGTGAGCAAAATAAAGGGTTCAGTTCAACATTCCAACCACCTGAAGAAGGCTGGAGCATACAATGGTCGAAATGTGATAAACATGGTGACAAAGATGAGGACAACAGTATGAATAATGTAAATAGAATGCAATCTGAACATGTACTATTATGAATTCTTGATTGATTCATTCATTTTCTATGGCTTATCAACCCATTGCAGGTTACATTTTTTTGGAGATAATAATGATTTAGTGATACAAATCTTATTAATTAACCCATAGCTGGGGAGAGAAGAGATGGGCTCATACCTTTTCCAAGGGTATTTGTGCATAAGTGAATATAATAAACCTGACTTAAATTTGAACTCTGCTATCTAACAATTCTGAGCCATTATCCATTTACACTACCCACACATCTAAGCTGGGATTCTCAAGTGGTAAACCATCTAAGTACTGACCAGGTTTGATGTTGCTTAACTTTGCTGATCATATAGGAACTGGTGTTTCAACATGATGTGTCTGTAAGGCTTAGAAATTTTTTAAATCCTGTCATATTTGACAAACTTTGAAAATTAATTTCTACTTAGAGACAAGCATTTTTTTCAAAATACTTTCTGATCTATTGAAATAGCTTTTGGAACTTAACTCTACAGAACTGCAACCAAGAATCAAACACTTCATTAAACTGTTTCTAAATCTTTGATTGTCTTTCAATCATTCCGCCTCACCTGCTATTCTCCCCCGCTGCACCTATGAGGTTCAAAACACCATTTGAAAACTCTAGGGAGTTCATTACACAATGCAATAATTGTGGGTAAGAAGCTGTTTGAGTGGAACTTCTTCCTTAACAAAGGAATACAAAAGACATTAGGATGTATTGGCTCTGTGTATGTGGCCTGTTAGGGTTAGAACTGATGAAATGTGGCTCATGTGAACATTTGCCATGAAAATTGGGATAGAGCAGTGAGAGGACTGGTAATATTGTACATCCAAGAGAGCAGGGCATTTAGTCTGAAGTACACAGCCTCTATATAACATTACCCAGGCCTGCATCTTGGTGAGATCATTCCAGTTTCACCACTAAAGGACTGACTTTTCACCAAACAAGGTGCTACATTTATCTTGCAAGAATTTTTGGGAATTAACTCTACAGAACTGCAACCAGTCATCAAACACATCATCAAACTGTTTCTAAATCTTTGATTGTCTTTCCACCTCACCTGCTATTCTCTTCAACTGCACTTATGAGATACAATGCACTATTTGGGAAATACTGCATTAGAGAAATGGATGTTTGATTAGAAGCAATGATGATATCTTTATTTATTGTGAGATGAAGCATTATCGACCAGTATTTATTTTTAATTTTGACAAGTAATTTTCCTTGATTGTAATTTTTTAGGTGCTACAAATTTACATGACCTGTCAGTCGATGGTAGCAAGCAAACAGTTCATGACTGAATCAAATATACAAGAATGTTATTGGATAAAAATATACAAGTTTTTTTTATCTATCAAGAACAATTTTAGAGAAAAGAAGTATGACAAAGTGGAAAAAGCTTTCTTTCCGCTAAAAAAAAAAGAAAGTCATTGAAATGTTAATTGTACCTTTATGAACACTATTTACATTATTCAGACTATCATCCTCATCTTTGTCGCCATATTTATTATAATGTTTTAGCCTTTCAGTATCTGTCCATATATCTGAGATGAGGTATTATGTACGCTATTTACATTATTCAGACTATTGTCTTCATCTTTGTCGCCATATTTATTACAGTGTTTCGGCCGTTGTATGCTCCGGCCTTCCTCAGGTGGTTGGAATGTCGAACTGAACCCTTTATTTTGCTGAACCCTTATTTTCACCTTCAGGACACATGGCACAGTGGATAAAGGCATTAGTTAGATCCAGTGACAGGAGCCAAAGAGTGTGAGTTCAATACCTGGTTAAGGCAGTGGAGAACTTAGAGAGGGGAATTAACAGGAGATAAATGATAACTGACATCCATTAAACATGGCACATGGAAATAGAACAGTCTACCCCAGTGAATGAAATAAAGGATTCAGTTCGACATTCCAACCACCTGAAGAAGAAAACAAAGATGAGGACAATAGTCCGAATAATGTAAATAGTGTACATAATACCTCATCTCAGAAATATATACATATACTGAAAGGTCGAAACGTTGTAATAAATATGGCAACAAAGATGAGGACAATAGTCCGAATAAAGTAAATAGTGTACATAATACCTCATCTCAGAAATATAGACAGATACTGAAACGCCGAAACGTTGTAATAAATATGGTAACAAAGATGAGGACAATAGTTTAAATAATGGAAATAGTGTACATAATATCTGATCTCAGAAATATAGACAGATACTGAAACGTTGTAATAAATATGGTGGCAAAATGAGGACAATAGTTGGAATAATGTAAATAATATACATAATACCTCATCTCAGAATTATAGACAGATACCTATATGAATCATTGAGAAAGTCATCTTCCAACACAAACTAATATATAATATACTATCAGGTTGGAATGAAAAAAAAGAAAATGCTATATCAGAACTTGTGTTTCAAAAGTTAGATAAATGATGAATGGTCATAAAAATCTTTACAGAAAATATACTTACATTTAAATAATGTTCATATTTTTTTAATAGATACTAAATATGGCTAACTCTGTCACATAATAGTTGTTACATTTGTGTGTATCAAGTTGGAATGAAAGAGCTGTCCAGTTTTTGAGGTGAAAATGTTGAACAAAATTTATTAATGTATTGTCTCTTTATGTTGTTCAGTAATGCTACTGAGTAATTTATATCTTTTTCTTTCAAATTAAGAATATTATTCATAATAGAGTTCAGAATTTGTTCCTTTATTCATCCCAACTAAAGAACACATTACAAATGTTGAAGTCTATGAGTTTCATAAAGATGACAATGCAAGTGCAGCAGTAAAATCCATTCAGCATGCTTATGGGGGGGGGTCAATGCATTTAATGAAAGAAGTGACAGGAAGTGGTTTTCTCATTTCAAAACTGGGAATTTTAGTCTAGAAAATGAGCCAAGGGAAAGTGGTCCAAAATGACTTGATTCAAAGGATTTGGGATCTACTATTAAAGCAAATCATGTTGCTACAATAAGGAAACTCAGTAAGAAATTTAAGGCTAGCAATGCAGTAGTCCTCTGCAAATTTAAAAGGATTGAAAAATGTCTCTCGTTAGAAAATGGGTCCTGTATAAACTGTCAATTCTTGTGAGTCATTGCTTACATGACAAATTCAAGTGCTCTTTTTTTGTTAGTTGGGATGAGAAATAAATCCTTTACTATAATTTTATCGTCTGTGGATCAGTTGAGGAAACAGGCCTACTCAGTGACCGAGAGGAGAAATTAATCCAAAGATCATATTCAGTGTATGGAATCAGACATTGTGAAGAGTTAAACAATAATCAAACAGTCAGTATAGATCTCAACTGTTAACAACTTTATCTTTTGAAAGCCTCTTTGAACAGAAAGTTCTCAGTCAACAGGAGGAGAATAATCCTCCATTAGGACAATGCCGTACTCACGCTGCACAATTATTTTTTTAATCTATTTTGCTGCAAGTAAGGTAGTAAAAGCCAGTGAGATACAAGTAGTTATTTGGTGTTAACGAATTAGAAACAGAAACATTGATGAGGAGCAAAAACAAAAGAACAGTAATCAGGAGGACAGCAGATAGCTATTGAAATTGCATTTAAATTTTTACAGATTAAAATTGGCGGAAAAGATTGGAGCCAGAATGGTGTTCCACAAGTGAGAAGTGTGAGAAGAGAAACTGTTAGCATAGAAATTCTGGTTACAGTTCAATTTTAAATTGATGAGACCTCGACACCAGTCTATTAGTGTGCTTAAATTCAAAAACTCCAGCGATGAGCTCATCTGAACAATTACCATGAAAGTATTTATAGAAAAGACACAGGGAGGCCACCTTAAGGCAATGGAAAAGAGACTGAAGCTGAGCTGCCAGAACAGGGCCAATAATATTACTGACTAAAATTCTCTAATTATGCATCCCAGAAATTTCAGCTCCTTCATTTTCTCAATCTAAATATAAGCATCATTTTTGTTTTAATTTTCCTTAAAATGTCCTTGTTGATCTCCTGTTCTTTCCATGGTATCCTCAACAACCTTCTGTAGAACCACAGTTCTGTTGCTTCAAATCTCATCTTCATCTGTGGGGAAATTGTCTAGCATTTAATGCCATATTGGAGGATTGATATAACATAGCAGCAGAGCACTCATTTCTTTGTTTCTAAGAAATATTTTCTGTTTCTTAATTCTTTGCTTAGCTTTTGGAAGGGATCTTTTTCTATTCCAATGATTTTTCTCTATGTGCCATATCTGTCCAAGATGTGGGTAATTATGGCTCTCCACAACTTCATGTCTTTTGTAGCTCTTAGTAAGGCTTTTTTGCCATCTCTCAGAATCCCTGTCCTGCTAATCATTTACACAGGATTTTTAGATACATTATTCACTGCTTTCCTCTGTCTCTCTTTCCTTCAATATGTCCTGTCAAAGTCCAAGTCAAATTCTTCAAGCTCCAAACTTTTCTTCATTATGGCCCTAGAAATTTTAAGGCCCTTCATGTCCTTTGATCCCTCTTTCTGATTCTAATTATAAGTGCCCTTTTTGTTTATATTTTTCCTCATTACTCGCATGTTCAGTCCATGGAATTCTCAGCATCCTTCTGTAGAAGCACATTTCTGTAGCTTTAAGTATCTGTTTCAACTGTGTGAAGATTTTCCAGCATTCACTGCCATATGTGAGGACTAATATTACATAACAGTTTGGTACTCTTATTTCTAACTAAATTTCTCTGTTTCTTAATACTTAGCTTAGCTTTTGGAAGGCATCTTTCCCTGTTCTAATGTGCTTTCTAATTTTGGTGTCACATTTTCTGTCTTCTGTTAAAACACTACCAAGATATATAAATTTTTGTTACTTGATTTTGGTATCTCTATTTTGTATTTCAAATCTTTGGCAGTTCCTTTTGCTGGCAACCATAAATTCCATCTTGCAATTGACGGTTAATACTTTCTTCTGCATTTTATTTGCTTAATGGTATATCAACTCCTTATGGTCATATAATGCTGAAATATAATTTTCTTGGGTGCTTTGAAGTAATAAAAATATGTTATTCTGCTTTCACAATTGAATATATAGTAAATGATACTCAGCTTTAGTGCATATACATGTTTGTGGGGGACATAATTACTAGAGGTGGTGGTTTGTGTGTTTTATAGCTTTGTTGAAGTTATATTTTGGAATACAATTTGATTTCTCTAAGAAATTGTATGATATATCGATTAATGTCATGAAAATGTTCTTTCATGTTAGTTGTTTGGTTGATTGATTTTGTAAAACAGCATATCAACTTCTATGAAGTATTTAATGATAAAATCTAAATATTTTGAACACAATTTTATGGCTTCAATTAAATATATTTTGAATGCAATTGCATGCTTTCAACTACAGAAAAAATGTATTTTTGGTCATTTTACTATAAAATGTATTGTTGGTAATTCCACTAAAAAATTGTATTATTTTTATTATAAATAGGTATTGTTGGTTTTTTTTATATAAAAATTTATTTGTAGTAATTTTACTATAAAAATATATTTTTATATTTTCATAGTGTTTTGTTTTTGTTTTGGGGATCCCTATTTGCCCATAGTTGGGACCCTAACAGGCGCTATCACCTCAGGGTTAGGGTGGACCTGTGAACAACAGCAATTAAGAGGTGGTTCCACTTTCATCAAAAGGTCCAATTATCCAATCAGAGTCTGCTGGATTTAGTCTATGAGCATACACAGAACTGCTAGTAATTTACTTTGTATGTCTCTCAACACTGAGTTATATGCATACCTTATAAGATAAAGAACAAATAGGAACTGTTTATCAATCTAACATGTTTCACTTTTATTTTATTATTCTCTGAGAAAGTTTTAATAAAAATAAAAGTGAAACATGTTAGATTGCTAAATGTTTCCTATTTGTTCTTTATCTTATTATTCTGTTGGATTCTGATCCATATTTGATCCTAACTTATACCTTATATTCTTAAGATTGTGACTATCAATAATAAATCCTGGTAGGACTTCTAATTCTATCAGGATTGTCACACTGTAAAGTGTGAATAAGTCCAGTGAGATGATGCATTTTTATTTTATACCCCTTTCTGTGTATTTAATGAATTTATTTTCTATCTGTATGCAGGTGACCTTCTCCCAGTAGAAGTCTGAGATTATTCTAACATCTTTCCCAAATGAATCACGCTTACTTAGCAGTTCAAACAGTTCTTTGTGACGTTCTTTATCAAACACTTTTGCATAAACTATAAACATAGATTCAGCATTCGCATTCCTCTTTCAGAAATCATTCTGAGCATATATATCATCTTCATTTTTCCAACATCTTTAATGAGATGGCATTATCTTCAATATTTACATTATTTGGGCTATTGTCCTCATCTTTGTCACCATATTACAACGTTTCAGCCATTGTACACTCCGGCCTTCTTCAGATAGTTGGAATGCCGAACTGAACCCTTTATTTTGCTCACTGAGGTAGACTGTTCTAGTTCCACATGTCATGTTTAATGGATGTCAGTAATCAGTTATCTCCTGTTAATTCCCCTCTCCAAGTTCTCCACCGGCTTAACCAGGTATTGAACTCACACTCTTTGGGTCCTGTCACTGGATCTAACCAACGCATTTATCCACTGTGCCAGTAATAAATATGGCATGAAAGAGGAGGACAATAATCCGAATAATGTAAATAGTGTACATATTACCTCATCTCAGAAATATAGACAGTTACTGAAAGTTCGAAACGTTGTAATAAATATGGCAACAAAGATGAGAACAATAATCCGAATAATGTAAATAGTGTACATAATACCTCATCTCAGAAATATAGACAGATACTGAAGGGCCGAAACATTGTAATAAATATGACTACAAAGATGAGGACAATAGTCCAAATAGTGTACATAATACCTTGTCTCAGAAATATAGACAGATACTGATGGCATTATCTTGTTTACAGCCTAATTCTGCTACACTGTCTATTCACCAGAATTTAGATGCTAAGTTTCATATGGTTCCTTAGGCTGATTGTCTAATGGAGTTCACTTTCATTTGCACTTGGCTTCTTAAGCAGTGAAAATGGATCTACTTAGGTCTTCTAGTATATCACCATTGTCATATATATCATTTACTATTTCTGTAATTTTTTCAATGTCAAAATGATCTGAGGTTGCCTGCATCTCTATTATGATTCAATTAAGTCCTACTGTTTTTGCCTCTTCTATTTGGCCAGTTGTGATTTCACTTCAGGCTTCAATATTTCTGGTTCTTCTATAATGTTGCTAAAAACGGTACTCAATTGTAATGGTAATATTAGTTGTTTCCCTATAAGAAAACATTCAATTTTCATTGACTGAGCAGCCATTGCTAATTTTGGCTGAAATTTATAAAATCTTTCTCTTAAAGCCGTTTTGCAGGAAAATAGATATCTCAAATTCAGTTAGTGTTATTGTTCTTTCCAGTGTTGATAGGAGTTTCCTTCCTAACCTTTTGTTTAAATTAGTGTGGAGTGTCAACATCTTAATTATGATATTTTGTTTTTGAGTTACATGTGCAATCCATTTTAGTTGATACTACTTTTGAAAGTTCTCAGATGATGATGTTTCTGTTATTTGTTCCAGTTTTTGTGATTCTGTAGTGTAGAAATCAAATGACTTACCTGCTAACGTGGCTGCCATCTTTTGTCTTCTTGGAAAAGCAAGCCAGCTAGTTTTACCTCATTTATAGGAGAGTGCCTAATGCAGCAGGTGGGTTAGGTTGCTTGAATGGACCTGCCCAATACATTTGCATGAGTGGTCTCTATTCACCCATATATCTCTCCATCAAATGACTCAAGGCTAGTCTTAACTTGGTGGCTACACCAGTCTACTTGTGTGTCAGACTACTTGTAAGCTAACCAATATTCAACATGTAGCCCCCATCCAAAAGGTTTGAAGAAGGATAAGTCTCACTAAGATTTACAGGTTTCATTCAGTTGAAGCTACTTCTGATCATTCAAAGTGGTTGTATACAGCTAACAGTTTGGCGCCATACATGACATTCATATGAAAGTCTCAATCTAATAAAGTTATTTAATAACACATCTAATGTTTTTATGTTAATGTTTTGGTTTTGTAGCAATGCATAGCCCTTCATGCGAGAGAATGGTGAAAAGTTCTTGCTTTAAATCACTTCTCAAGATCTGATCAAATGACCCAATTTTGGGGGCAGTGGGGATGAAGAAAGGCTTTTTAGTCTTGCTGAATCTTTTTAGCATCCTTAGAAAAGAACAGAGAGTTTGGAAAATTTCATGATATTTCACATTACGAAGAATCTTTAATACAACAGAATTAAATCCCCACTTCAAGGCTTTCTAAATCAATGCTTATATTGCTCCTAAAAATAGAAAATGATTTTGTGATATTTTATGTACAAAGAAGAATATTTACAGTGTTTTGGTTGCCAAGTAAATCAAAGAAACTAATATGTTGAACATTTATAGAATTCTGCTACTACTTGTGTTGCTATCATTGTGTTATGTCAAAATCTAGATGATATTTAAGTGTCTGGAACTTTTTTTTAATCAGTTCCCTCCAAGCAATGCAATAATGCCACTAAGATGCAAGAAGATACTAAAAGTGAAAAAGAATGAAAAGGCTTTAAAAGAAACCAGAAACCTAAACAAGAAATGAAACTCTAATTCTGTTCAAAAGCTCGGAAGGAGTGTAAACCGGACGATAGGCAAACCTATCTAATCCTATTGAGGAAAAGTAAATAAATATATAGTAAATGATATTTCAGAGTTTAGGCAAATACATTAGAAGTATAGAGTTGAAGTAGACATTAGAAGGAACTAGAAACCCAATCATAAACAAGAAACAAGGGTTAAAACCCCTACTCCTGTTCAAAAGGCCAATGTCACTTCTCATTCCTTTTTGGTTAGCTTAAGTTATGGTCATGGCCGGTGGGTGGGTCTCATGGCCACCCCCAAATCTATGATACATCCCCACCTTCCACTATACTACATCTCAATTTTCATAAGCTTAAAACAGGAAACAAAACATCATTAATGCTCTCAAACAAGTTTTTATTTATGTATGTATGTATGTATTATTTTCCATCACTGAGCACAGAAAATTATGATTGGATTTGAAATCCCTTCATAAATGTTCCCTCTAATATTGGACTTCTAGTGATTGGGGGTTGAAAATAAAACATTCGATGATACCCATTGATACATTTTCTATTTCAATACAAATAGGAATATCCCACATTAGTTAAAAAGGCTTCATTAGTTTTATTGCAATTTTCTACTACTTATTTATGTGAATTAGGTTTCTCAATCCTAAATAACATCAAAAATAAGAAGCGAGAAAGAACTACACTCAACTGAAGAAGAACTGAGAGTCTGTTTATCACATATTCAACCAAACATTGAAGAAACTGCGAAAAAACACCAGGGACATGTTTCACACTAAATAAGCTGCACAACTAGTTGAATAGAAACATTGAAATAAAGTAAGTTTATATTTGTCTGTGCATTTTTTTTTAAATCTATGGTTTTATTTCATAATATTTAAATGTATATCCTTTAAATATCTTGCTTAGTGTGCCATGATATTTTCATTAGCTCCTAGGTGTGCCGTTGCTTAAAAAGGTTGAGAAAAACTGCTCCAAGTGAAAATCATTGAACAAAGATCATGTGAAAAGTTGGTAATGCAAGATAAGTGAACAATTTAACTAGAAAAATTGAAAATAAACACAATGTATCTAAATACAAATTAGAGACATGTCATAATAGATCATTCCATCTTAAATAAATCAACAATGTTTTGCAGTAATTTTTAACATCAACTTGAGATTTTTCTTGTTTTTCTTGTTAAAAAGTTAAATAATTTTAACACATTCAACATTATGGATTTGGCGTTAGCAAAACAAATTCATGGACTTGGACAAAAAAAAAGAAAAGAACCCTGAATGATGTCAAAATCTGCATAAATTGTTCATCGTTTAATCGTCAGTTGTGCTTAGTTTAATTTGTAATGTACATAAATGAAGGCAGAAAAAAAGAAAATGTTGATAAGATTGCAAAGGTCACAAAGCACTGCCTGGGGCCCCCAATCAGGCTTGCCCCTCTTCCCCCCAGTCAGCGGGTTCAGGAGGTTCTTACAGAACCATATGAGTTGTATTAAAACCTGCAGACTTTAATGTATTCTATTGAGAAAGATATTCTATAGAAGTCCTAAGAGAATTATGTACACTGTGCTTGTCTGAATATGTACAACCGATTAATGGATTGGTTTAGAGTAAGGACAGGGACGCCTTATTTATTAGCAGCTTTGCTTTTCTATGATTTCAGCTACCTGCTGTCAATCTCAGGAAAAAAAAAGGCAATTCATAAGTTTTATTTAATAATACTCCTCAAGCAGAATAGTTTTAATGTTGGGAATTTGGATCTGTTGAATAGAAACTGTAAAAATGCTTTCCTCTAAGTGAAAAGGTGAAGTTCATAACTTAGTAAGTAAATAAAAAATAAAGCACATGCTGAGTTTGACAAGAATCAAATCATTTATCCATCTTATAATATTTATTACAATACACACACACATATATATATATATATATATATATATATATGTATATGTGTGTTTGTTTTAATCATTTCACCCCAAGCAAGGCAATAAAGCCACTAAGAAGTGGGCTACTCAATGTGAGAAAATATGAGAAAAAAGCATTATTATTATTATTAAGGAGAGAGAACAATAAAAAAAACAATAATTAAGAAGATAGAAGATAACAATTGACATTGCATTTAAATCTTTGAAGTTCAAAGTTGGCTCAGAAGCAAGAAGTCGGAAGAGAGTTCCACAACCAAGAAGAGCAACAAAAGAAACTTTAGTATAGAACTTATGGTAACATCTAGACATTTCAAATTGAGACCTTACTGCCAATCTAGTACTGAACTTAAATTCATAAAATCTAGGTACCATAGAGGAAAGTTCATCTGAACAATTAGCCTGAAAGTATTTACAGAAAAGACACAGGAAATTTGTGGTGAGAAAGTGATTAAAGGTGAGATGTCCATTCAGGATCAATACCATTACAGATTCTTCAGATTTTATGGAATTTTATCAAAATATATAACATGGGTACCAGATCAGATAAAGCAGCAATATTCAAAGCAATGATGATTGGCAGACCTATAAATATGTTAGATAGATTCTGGCAAGAGAAATTGTCTAGCATGACAGTGAACCAACTTTCCAAGTAGCAGACGTATCAATGGATTCAATATGATCTTTTCACTTCAAGTTGGCCGAGAATATTAGTCCAAGAAGGAACAAGGAGTCTATACTAAATTTGTTATAACTCATCTATACACCAGGGTATCTGGAATGTTTGGTATTTACTAATTTCACGTCCTGAATTTTTTATGATAGATTCAGGTTGGAGCTATCACAACTTACCAATTCCAGATAATGCTGATTTTTTTCTATGAATATCTATGTCATTGGCAGATCCTACCTCAAGCAGGATCACTATTTTCTATTCAGTCAGTTATATGCCATGTATGATACACACTGAGGCAATCATGTATTTTTCAATACATGACTGACAAGGCAGATTTTTTCCTGCAGTAGGTTGCCATTTTTTTTCTGTGGTAGAACAGTTGCTATCCAAGGCTATAGAACTCATTCTGTCCCACTATTTACTCATAGCTGGTGTGGAAGAATAAGAGGATTCATTTCCAAGGGTATTAGCGCGTAAGTGAATGTAATGGATTCAAATGGAATTCAAACTTGGCCTGAGTTCGAATTCCAATTGAATCCATATATATTTTAATAACTAATATATATTTAATAGCAAATATCCTGAAATTTTTTATGATGGATTCAGGTTAGGTGCCATCACAACTTATATACCAATTCCAGATAATAGTTCCTGTTTTGCAAAAAATTTATCTTGAGTCCTACTTGTTGGCATACTTGGTTGAGGGTGCTGATTTTTTCCTTACTACGAATGTCTGTTATCAGCAGATCTCACCTCAGGAGTGGAAGCAGGATCACTATTTTCTATTCAGTCAGTTATGTGCCATGCATGATACACACTTAGGCGATCATGTATTTTTCGATACATGACTGACGAGGCAGATTTTTTCCCCCGCAGTTGGTTGCCATTTCTTTATGTGGTAGACCAGTTACCATCCAAAGCCATAGAATCCGATCTGTCCTGCTATTTACTCTTAGCTGGTGGGGAAGAAGAGGAGTCATACCTTTCCCAATGGTATTAGCATGTAAGTGAATATAATGGATTCAAATGGAATTTGAACTCGGCTCTCCAATTCCTCAATCCGAACTGCTATCTATTACTCCACCATGCCTCCTCTATTAGTAGATTCATTTGTGATACAGTATGGAATGTTTTAGTGATCAATACCTATCTCTGCACGTCTATACTCGTATATGCACTGAGTATAGTCTAAGAATAGATTAAGTAGATTGTGGCTCTTCGTTTCCTCCTTGTTATACTCCAGATGAGCTTTAGAATGTTTCAGTATTGAGGTTCTTACCCAACATGTACGACTATGTGGACCAATATATTTATGAATTACAGTAAGTTATGATAAGAAGCAAGTTAACCTATGAGAGATTGTTATGCTTGAGTGACCAATGTCAGAATTTAACATGGTTTTGTGATCATTGGTATTGAGAATTATATATTTCTCTGTATATAATTTGTCTGCAGTATTTTTATGCCATGTCATTTCAAGCAAAGGTGAAATGACTGACCGTGAAGCTGCAGAGTAATACAAATAAAATTGGAAAAAATCAACTCACATGTGAAGATCTATTAATAGTAAGGACGTAAAATATCATTTTCATAAATGTGACAATTTTTGATAGCATGGATAAACATATATTGTTATAAATAAATAATTTGTGTGGTGCAGGTGCAAACTTTTAAAAATAAATGTAAATATATACAAAAATATTTTAAACCAAATGGGAGAAAAAGTAAGAATAAGAAAAATAATTACTTACCGTAAAGTTGTGAACTGAAAAAAAAATTAAACACCGAAAAGAAATAACAAAAAAAGGAACTGGTTATCATTCTTTGTCCATCAGAACCAAACAAGGAACAAAAAAAAAAACATATAAATATATGCAAAACAAATAAATAAGAGATTAAAAATAATAAAAATCATTACAAGGTAATCAGCAGTATAATTCACAGATAAATTACATTTAAACCCAACAGTCATTCTTTCTGCTTACAAAGGGAAGGCTGTTTAGACTTAATATAAATGTCCCCAATAATACTCAGATGGTAATATGAATACACTATGCTGATTAGGGCAAAAAATCCCTATGACAGACAAGGCACAAATCAGATAATAATAATATATAATAATATAAAATAATATATTAATATGATAATAAAATAATAAAAAATTATTAAGAGAAGATCAGCAGTATAGATCACTCATAGATAGCAGTCCTACTTTCTGTTTACAATGGGAAGGCTGTTTAGACTTAATATAAATGGCTTCAAGAATACTCAGACAAAGCACAAATAAGATTCAATCCCAGAGCCAGAAGTATTCACAAGTGTACACACATTTTCACACTGCCATGATGGATTTTAGTTATAATTGTGTTTATTAACTTTATTTATTAGGTCAAGCCAACTCGAACACTCAAGAGTCTATTATGCTAACCATCATGGTCCTGCTTCAAGGTCAGAAGGTCATTGGGGTGGCCTCTATACTTGGTCAATGTAGGTGGTTGCTGCATGACCAATCTATCTTACACCTTAGCTAGGCATCCTGAACAGTAGATCGTTTGAAAGTTCTTGATTTGCTCACTAGCAGTGTCCTGCAAAGCACATTCTATCATCCATATAAGATGAAAGAAATATAAGGGATTGGTCCATAGAGCTGTGATTTAGTTGGATTTGGCCTCCAAATGTTAAGTATAGCTCTTAACATCTGAATATAGGTTCCATCAAACTGACACTCAAGGGTTTTAGTTAATATCCAAGTAGTGACACTATACATTAAAACTGACTCTACAGGGTCACCTCTTCCTGAGGTTGTTTGATTGGTCAGATTATCAAATTACATCCATTTTATTCAAGTTGGCCCAGGCTTTAGCTATGTAAATTTTCACACCCTTTTTGGTAGAACTTATTTTGCTTCCTAGGTATGTAAAAGATTTGACAGATTTTATTGATCCACCTGAGAGTTTGTATTGAGCGTTGCTAGTTGAAGCTTATGAATTCAGTCTTAGAGGAATTGACATAGTCTAACAACATTAGCAGCATTTTCTAGATGATGTAGGAGAACTGGGGCATTGGTAATGGTGCCTACAGTAATAGCTAGGTCATCTGCATAGACAATATCTGTCAAGTTTTTACAGGATGTAGATATTGACTTGGGAGTCATTGTTAATTTTTTGTTATGCCTAATGTTATTATCAGTATTCTTTTACATGTCAAGTTCTTGCAGAATATGGACAACTATGTCTCCCCACAATTTCCTGTTGCTCTAAGTAATTTTTTACCCTTCACCATCCCTCTTTGCCTGTGTTCTTTCCAGTGACACAAGCTCATTAAATAAGTTACTTGAATTTATCCTTCTGTTTGTCTTCAATATGTCCTATGAGTGTTAATATCTTTAGGTCCTCTTTCCTCATCATGTGTTCACTCCAAACTAATTAGGAATGACTGCAAGACACTTTCCCCTCTCCAATTTGTAGGCAGAAGCACACAAATGCATGCTGGGGTTTCTTCCTAGCCAATAAAATAGACAGGTTCTTGGTTTCATCTGACTCAGTCTTGGGATTGTCTTGACATCAGAATGGTACATTCACTTATCTTAACTTGTGTGTCAACACCAATTCTTAGTTTGTGAACTTTTTACCATATTACTGTTGTTTTGCCTTATTACTGTTAATTTGCCTTCATAGATTGTTTGCTTGCTTTATATTATTTTTCGTCCTGTTCTTTTCATTTTTGTGTTGTTTATTGCAGACTTTGTCAAATCTGTTTGGTACACAGTTCTTCCATTTATTTACATCTATCTATGGCCACTTATTCCATAATATGTCTCAGAAATTTCAACTCTTTCTAAATTTAAATATGAATTTCTTCATTTTGTAACGAAAGACATGACTTACCTCGGAATCCGAAACGAGCTAGCACAAACCTGTCTTGCCTGCAAAATGATGACAAAAAAGAAATATGGCCACTATTGAAGACACAATTTATGCGCACCTATCTCATCCAAAATGGGATGATATTCGAACACATGAAAATTTTGGCCATCTTGGAATAGCATAAAAAGTGGGGTGCCAGCAGCACCAAGTGTGAGAAGTCATTTGGCGGACTGCATGTGTTAGAGTTGGATGTACAGATTGACAGACAAAGAGGAAGTTGAAGGAGACACAGCTGAGTTGGTGTCTGTTTCACAATTGCCCAGTGTAACGCCCGAGAAAGGGGCCACGCAATCTATTTCCTTGAGGCGACCGAAGAAGAAGAAAAATAGCTGGCCTGCCGGCAAGCATTGCACAGCACTTTTTGACCCCCCTCATCATCATTTATTTTTTCCTATAGGTTTTCTAGTTACTCACATGTTCAGTTCATGGTAGTCTTAGCATTTGTTACTAGGGCCAATTTGTTGCTTCAAGTCTATCCTTTACCTGTCAAGAAATTGTCCAATATCTACTGCCATCTTGGAGATTAGGTATTAAATAGCAGTCCAACACTTTTCTTTGATTCTAAGAATATTTACCATTATTAATTTATTTACTAATAATTTTCTTTCATCTTTGAACCATCAAAACAAAAAAAGGAAATGTATTTGAATCTCACTGAAAACTTACCTTTTCTTACTCCCAGTCTGCACCTGTTTTGCTCAATGCCACAGACTCATGGCCTATGGAAAAGAAAAAAAAAAAGCAACTATAAATCGAAGAGGAAAGAAAATTTATTACCATATTGGATATTGCATTACATCACGATCCTTTACTGAGTCCATTCTTAAAGAATCTAACTTATTTCTATCTAATACAGACAGTATATGCATAAAAACAACCCCAGATTAGTAAAATACCACCCCACTATAGTGACTGACCACACAAAAAGGAAAGCATTAGAACTCCTACTAGACAGACACACATACACAATTATGAATACACATTACCATTGAATGCCCACTTAAACATATTGGAACTTTTATGAACTTTTATATAAAATTATCTATGGATTTAATGGATGTGATACATGACTGATCAATGAGGATTGAACCACGTCAAACTGACACCACCAAAATTCTCACTGGAAACTTACTTTTTATTACTCCCAATCTGCACCTGTTTTGCTCAATGCCGCAGACTCATGGCCTATAGAAAAGAAAAAAACAAGCAACTATAAATCGAAAAGGAAAGAAAATTTACTACCATATTGGATATTGCATTACAATCATCATCCTTTATTGAATCCATTCTTAAAGAATCTAACTTATGTCTAATACAAACACAGTATATGCATAAAAACAACCCCAGATTAATGAAATACCAACCCACTATGTTGACTGACATTAGAACTCCTTCTACTAGACAGACATATACAGAATTATGAATTCACGTTACCATCTGATGCCTGCTTAGATATATCAGAATTTTTACAAACTTACATACATATAGAATTATCTAGTTTTAATGCTCATGATACATGACTGACCAATGAGACTCAATACATGTTGAACTGAAAATACCAAAATTCTGTCTTTTTACCTGTTTTCTGTAAATCTCTAACAAAGCTTTAATAAAAGTGAAACGTGTTAGATTTATCAATATTTCCTTTGTTCTTTATCTTATCAAAACAAGGAATGTAAATCTCATTGTTGATACTATTTTTTTTTATATATACAAGATTTAATAATCTAGACTTGATTATTTCTAATAATTTGATGCTAGATGCACCACTATTGGTAAGGCAGTTAGTTTTCTGTGGTCTATTACTGCACAGCTCAGTCAAATTTCTGTGCCAGCTTGATTTTTACATCCCCATTATATGGCTCACACCTTGGGCTCTCTCTTTTGCTGATGACCATACATTGTCTTTTTGGAAAAATAATATATATAACGTTTGGTATAACCATCAATTGTAATAAGCAAGAGGAACATACCAGTTCTGAGTTGGAGAAGTATAAATATCTGTACTTTTAATGGAGAATAGAAATTCAGTATAATTATTCGGACTATTGTCCTCATCTTTGTCACCATATTTATTACAATGTTTCAACAGTTGTACACTCTGGCCTTCTTCAGGTGGTTGGAATGTTGAACTGAACCCTTTATTTCCACATATGGAAAGAAAAGGAAAATCACCACCCTCTGTGGGATAAGGTTGAGATCATAGACAAAGAACACCATTGGAAAATTTGTAAACTTAAGGAATCAGCCCATATGCTAGGCCACAAAAATCTCCTGAGCTGACCAAGCATAGAAATGAATACAATATGGGAACCAGTAATAAGTAGTGCCAGAGAAAAGTGATAACAACAACAAAAATTGCAATATGAGATCTGGTAAAAAACATGGAATGATAACAGCAAAAAATTGCAATATAAGCACAGGTAAAAATGGTTGCTGATGATGGTTTATAATACCCAGAAATTCATAAACAACCACCTGAAGAAGGCCAGAGTATAGAACGGCTGAAATGCTGCTTGGAATGGGAAATTGGAGAGCAATGTTTGAATTCCAGTCAGGTTAATTACATTCACTTATGCAAGACATTTTTTATGTTTATACATTCTTTTTATAGATACAAATATTTAAGTAAGTGCTCTGTTTATAATAAACAGTATTAACCACATTTACCGGCCTGAATGTCCGAGAAATGTTTATAGAAAATATGCATCCTCTGATAGGAATCGAACCTGTATCCTCTACGGAACCATCATATAGCCTGATGTGCCTTAACTGATTGGCCGACAGAGGAGCGTTCAGTTAGCAAAGTCGATTTAACTGTTTTAAAACACAATTCTACATGATTTTCTCTCACTCATTCATATCTGCTCAATATATATCCAAATGTAAACAAATGATGTCATACATTATGAAATGGACAAAGTCTTAAATAATTGTCTGATTTTGTCCATTTCATAATGTATTCATTTATGTGCAATTACTCTTGGAAAAGGTATGAATCCATTACCTTCCACCAGCTATCAGTAAATAGTAGAACTTGTATCTGGAAAAATCATATTTACCATATATATTTGTGTATCGTGTAACTTTTGAAGACCTAATTTTGAGGCTGATTTTAAGGGGATCACATTATACTCAAGATATAAAATTAGCGTCTGTTACTGTTGGCCCTGGTTACACTGTTGACCAAACTATATATCCATTTACTGTAGTCAAATTAGCCATATATATATGTGAAAAGTGTGTATATATATATATATATATATATATATATATATATATATATATATATATATATATATATATATATATTATTTATATATATATATGCAGTACTTATTAGAAAGCACTCAATATCAGAGATAGAGCTCACATCTATCCAAATATATATATATATATATATATATATATATGTAGTATTCTCAAAAAATTTCTTCAAGCAATATTTACACACAAAAAAGAATTGTTCTTACAATCCAAGATATGTTTCAGCATTAAATAACCCACAAAGGGTTGATAAGCTCTAAAAAAATTACAAATCAATCAGTTAATCAACTGTATACATAAAGAGTTGGTATTGCATCGTCGAGTAAGATTATAACAAAAATATACGCATGTATGTGTTTTATTGCATAGTAGAGATAGAGATTTATATCACATAGTGGCTTTGGCTGTTGTCCAACACGGCAAATTGATACAAAACCAAAACATTAACCTGAAAAGTTGAGTAATGTTCTTAAATATCCTCGTAAGATCGAAATTTTCATATGGATGTTATACATGGCACCAAACTCATTCAGATATATCTAAACTGTCAGCTTTATACAACTGCTTTCTAAAATCAATGTTTAAAAATGGTGTTGAGTTAGTGAAGCCTATGGATCTTGGAGAAGAATGCACTTCTTCAAATCTTATAGATTGGTGCTACAGAATCCCAAACAAAGAATTTTACCAGAGAAACCACATCACTTGAGAAATTTCAACAGCAGCAGCTGAAATGGAAATCACGTGCAATTCGAAGAGTTAACAATGATATAATCAATATGTTGATGCTCCACATGACTTCAAATAAAAGGTTAGGAAGGAAACCCCCTCCCCCATCAATACAGGAAAGAGCGATAACAGCTACTGGTTTTGAGAAACTTATTTTCCTGAAAAATTATTTTAAGAAAAAGATTTTCAAAATTTTCATTTTTTTAATTATTTCATGTTGCAAGGCAATCAAGCCACTAAGGTGCAAGGAGTTACTGAATGTTAAAGAATATAAGAAAAACATACTATTAAAGACAGAGGACAGTAAAAGAAGAAGAATGACGAATACAGAATGCATGGTCATCAGTAAGAAGATGAGCCCAAAATGCAGGGAACACTAGAATTATGCAGACACGGAAGTTTAAATATCTGGGAAGCATCTTGAGAAAGGACAGTAAGTGCAACACTGAGATCTGTAGATGTATTGGGATGGCCAAGGACACATTCCAAAAGCTGGGTAGAATATTGCGAAACAGGAGGATTTCTTTGGTAACTGTTACATGACATCTGTCCTTCTTTATGGCAGCAAATGTTGGACAATTTCCTCAAAGATGAAGAGACTCGAGGTGACAGAGATGTGGTTCTACAGAAGGATGCTAAGGATTACATGGACAGCATGTGAGCAATGAAGAGGTTTTAGAGAGGTTGCAAACAAGGAGGAGGCTTATACTTAACATCAGGAAGAGGCAGCTGAAGTTTCTGGGACACATAATGAGGAAGGAGGGCCTGGAAAATCTGATACTCATGGGTCAAATAGAGGGGAAAAGAGACAAGGGAAAACAACACATGACATACCTGGCAGGCTTAAGCAAGTGGATGACAGAACATGATCTGGGGGAGGTAGCAGAGAGAAGGAACTTGAGAACTGCAAGGGGTAGAGGGAAGCATGGAGAGCCATGATCACCTACATCCTGAAAGGACATGGCACATAAAAAGAAAGGGAGAGAATATAAGAAAAACATACTATTAAAGATAGAGAACAGTAAAAGAAGAAGAATTAAGAAGATTGAAGAATTTCAGCTGAATGTAGCACTGGCTGCTTGGACAATATCTGCCGAATGTTTCCAAACAGCTAATATTACCATTGGACTCCAGGTGCCTCTCTGGCTGTCTTTGGTCACTGGCATCAGTCTTCAGCAAGTACTCAGTCAAAATGGGCAAGGGACAGGCAAATGACAGATGTAACTCAGATAAGCTTTCTGCTCTGGAGTAAAATTGATAATGGTTTAGATCAGGGTTTCCCAAAATGAGCCATGGCAAATTTCAGGTGGGCCACAGAAATTTTTATAACTTTTACTGGGGCACAATGCTAATATACGGGCCATAATGCTAATATATAGGCCACAGAAATTTTATTGACTACTAGTCCTTAAATTAATGAAGTTAAATGTATGTAAATAATTTTAATATGTTTACATTATGAAAATTTACTAATTAATAACTTTTAATTAGTCTGGCATTGAATATACTAATTTTTCGGACAGTAGAAAGAAAATGACGCTATTTCAGTTTTGTGAGAATCTTGCACATTACAGCTATAACCGTTCTGTTCTAATTTTGTGAAAGTACAACTATAAGCTTATAAGTGGATATATCCAGAAATTCTTATTGATGGTTTATTAATATCTAATTCATATTTTGAATTATGTTTCTAAGGAAAAAACAATAGATATGTATTTAGATATTATGGTTTATTTATTAATTTTATTTTTTTCAAGGAAAAACAATAGATATGTAACAAATTGCCAAATTGCCATGCAAGAAGAAACCATGTTGACAAAACACAATCGAGTTTTCAGCATACACTTTTATAGGGTCTTGAAACAATATAACAAAGTCAATGTATGACAGAACAATAGACAGAATATAGCCAATAAAGATACAACTAAGTAAAATTGAAGTAATTTTTTATACTATAATAATTTCATTATGTACATTATGTGGAGTATTGTCCTCATCTTTGTCACCATATTTATTACAATGCTTCGGCCATTGTACACTCTGGCCTTTTTCAGGTGGTTGGAATGTTGAACTTAACCCTTTATTTCACTCACTGGAGAAGACTGTTCTAGTTCCACGTGCCATGTTTAATGGATGTCAGTTATCAGGATACATGGTACAGTGGATAAAGGCGTTAGTTAGATCCAGTAACAGGACCCAAAGAGTGTGAGTTCAATATCCGGTTAAGACAGTGGAGAACTTGGAGAGGGGAATTAACAGGAGATAACTGATAACTGACATCCATTAAACATGGCATGTGGAACTAGAACAGTCTACCCCAGTGAGTGAAATAAAATGTTCAGTTCGACATTCCAACCACCTGAAGAAGGCCGGAGCATACAACAGCTGAAATGCTGTAATAAATATGGCGACAAAGACGAGAACATTAGTCTGAATAATGTAAATAATGTACATAATAAATCATCTCAGAAATATAGACAGATACGATAATAATTTCATAGGTCACAGAAAAATTCTGGTTGGAAAAATGTGGGTCATGAGCTAAAAGAGGTTGAGAATTATTGATTTCCATAGTGTTAGCATAACCTTGGACCAAACTATTGGGTGAAGCTGTGTTCTTTTCTGTTTTGAAAGTAGATGCATAAACTCAGCCTAAAATTAAGTCAGTTTGTTTCATTTGAATGTTGCCTGTAGAAGCAAGCATTTTCATTTAAATCAAATAATATATATATATATATATATATATATATATATATATATAAATATAGATAACTAGACTCGTTTGAAAAAACCCTTGAATTTTTGATTTGCTAATCAAATCAATCTTGAGGGAAAAAAAGGCTTTAAAAAAAGAAAGAGCTACAAACATGAACTTCTGCAGGTCTGAAGCCCAAAGAAAAAACCCCGATACGAGTAAACAACTAACTAACAAAAGAGCTCGATACAACCGTAGAGCAGACCTAGATACATCTAGTGAGTTAGACAAACCTACCTAGGTTTCATTTAAACGGATCGTCAGGGAAAGTTTGGCTTTCCCTGACGATCCGCTTAGGTGAAACCTAGGTAGGTTTGTCTGGTTTCACTAGGTGTATCTATATATATATATATATATATATATATAGATGCTCAACTTTTTTTGTAAGGGAATATCTGTTTAAACCATTATTTTTTCATAGTGAATTAAAGTAACTATTAAAATGGCATGTCAAAATCAAGCGTCTTCCGCTACTGGGTACCACGATTATTTTATATTAATTACAACTAGATTTTTTGCGCTTGCTGTAAATGTAAGAAAACAAATTCTCATTTCCAAAGAGGGAAAAATTGTGCACCTTTCTATAAATATGAAAGAATTATTGTTGTTAGCATAGAGGTTTGCACAGCATACTGGGTGTGGACATAAAATTACTCTCAAAAAACTGCCAACAATAATGATAATATGAAGGACAATAAACTCTGTAAAGATTATTTATTTTATGCTGTTGTTCCAACAGTACAAGGCTCAAGAGCCGCTCAAGATAGAAGTTTACTAAATATGGTTATAGATATAAGAATTGTAGATTATGAGAAGGTGTAGGATAGATTGACCCTAGATTTGAAGAGGTGAAGAGTGAAGTGTTCAGGGAATTAATTGTTTGTCTGTTCAGCAAAGCTGCAGTTCTTAGAAAGAAGGTGTCTTGAGTGAAACTTCCTTCTTACTGATTTAGTACGAAGGGAATGCAGATGGTTCACATCTGTGTATATGGCATGGTGGATCTCAGCCTTAAAAGTCTGAACTGGTGGAATTAGGGAATGGAATTCTTCAGGACATTTTCTATGGAAATAGTGATTGAATAGCAAAAGATCGGCATGTCAGTTCTTCTTAGGTCATTTGATACCGAAACTGATTGTGACTGAAAGTAATATTCAGCTTAAAAGGCTTTTTTGAAGTGGGGAAATTATATATATATACACACACACACACATATATATATATATTTTCCCTTTTTATTTTCCTTCCTTTCTTTCTTTCCTCCCACTGTCTGGGAATTTTTTATTTCAATAATTTATTATCCATTTACTGTTTGAAAAATCCTGTAAATTTAATTTTAGAAAATGAAAATGATCATTTACATAATGGTATCTTAAATCCAATTGTATGAAATTATGTATATATATATTTAAACGTGTATTGTTAAATATAGTAGCCTATGAATGTCTATTATGTCTTATCATGAGTCATTCTAATGTTCAAATGTTTGCTTTAATTTCTGGTGAAAATAAAGACAAAAATATGTTGGACAATTTTTGTCTTTATTTTACACCAAAAATTAAAGCAAACATTCGAACATTAGAATGGCTCATGATAAGACATAATAGACATTCATGGGCTGTTATATTTAACATTATAATATTCAATGTTGATAGCACAACTTGGAGTTTCATGCAGTTCTTGCAATCTTCAGGTGCAAATATGTTCTAACCATTATGGAGTTCATGTTCTCATGGTGATGATTCATACCTGAATATTGCAAGAACTGCAGGAAACTCCAAGTTGTGCTATCAACGTTGGATATTATGTACATTCACTAATATATATGTATGTAACTTATATATTATCATGTTCATATTTTTGAGTAAATTCTTATTTCTTTTAGAAAATTTATTATTTTGGAAGAGTGGATTTCGTTGAAGGGTTCTCTCAAACTTTTTTACTTGGTAATATTTTTCTTGAGTTTGATAAAATTCCTGACAATCCAGCGATATTTGTTTTACCAGTAGCCTCTCTTGACATCCTATACATATTGATGGTTCTTCACTCTCCAATAAATATTTGTGAGTGATTTCGGTGTTGCCTATGTGGAGGCAGGTCAGTACTACTTGTTGTCTTCTGCTTTTGATGTTTTCCGTCTGCTATTCACCAATGGTAATTTTTAACATTCTGTAATTTGTTTGTATAAGTGTTCTATTGTTTCTGCCATTTGTTTGTAATCAGTTCCTTGATAGTGGTCCTGTAGTCAGTATATGGTATTTTTGAGTTTGATGGTTGGTCATTACTTGCTTTTTTTTGCTTCAGAGTCTGCATTGTCATTACCAGATATGCCAACGTGTCTTACTTTTTTTTCTGCTTGGAGATGTGTTGGATTCTGTCCAATATTTGAGTGATTAGACAATTGGAATATAGATAAGGAATCTGTGAAAATTAAGAATTTGTCATTTGTTTAATTTTTTTCTTTGATAAGTTCAGCATATTATGTTTGAAGGTTCAGTAGATTTTTTCCCCAGGCTTATAATTATTCAGATTGTAGGACCTTTTATGAATTTGGGTATTGGAATCACAATGGCTTTTTTCCACAGCATTGGTACTTCACTACTGAGCCATATATTGTTGTAGATTTCAAGTAGAAACGTCCTGGATATTGGTGGTAGTTGTTTCAGGAATTCATTATTTATTTCATAGCCAAAAATGGGGGATATTTATGCTGTATATTGTTTCATAATTAAATGCAAATTTATTTCCAATATTTGAATTCTCATTTTCTGTAAAACTATTTTTGATTAATAAAAAAAAAATGTTGAAATGACTAGATTTTTGAATCCCTAGGTGACTTCTGTGCCCTCCCCACCCCCCGTGGCTCTGATGGCATTCAATACGTTCTGTACTAATGTTGTTTAGCATTTCTTTTTCTCCAACATCTATTGGCCGAGAATAGAATGATGACAATCTCTTGGAGACTAAACAAAATTGTTGGAAAGCAGGTTTGCTTTATTTTGTTTTATGGCATATCAAAATCAATGGGTTATTTAATGCTGACAAGATTTTTAGGATAGGTTCATATGAATAGAATATGTATTCTTTGTAAGAAATCAGTTTGTAGATCAGGTTTCATTGACATAGTTTTGTAAAGCTAGTTTTTATCAAGAGTCAAATGTATTACTGATAATGATTTTTTTTCTTCAAAAATGTATTGTTGGTATTTTTACTATGAAAACCTATTTTTACACTTTCATAGTGTTTTCACCTCAGTTTAGGGGGTTAACTATTTACCCATAGCTGGAACCCTAACAGGTGCTACCACCCTCGGTCAGAATAGACTTGGAAATAATAGTAATTAAGAGGTTGTTCCACGCCTAATTAGAAGCCTTTCTGCCAGATGTAGTTTATTGTCATACCCAGAATGTCCAAAGTAATTATGATTTCAAAATTTAAAATATTATTATGGATTACTTGTAATTGTATGCATGAATCTCAGTATAAATAGTTATAAATAATTATTGACCAATTTTATCATTGTGATATTTCTGCATTATATCAAGTATTAAGAATATAGTAACCAGGGTCTGCAAATTGGAGGATAGAGTTATCAATGATAATGTTCTGACTTCAAATCCGTGGTTATCTCCCTTAATCCTCTCTCTGTTTTTTATTTTTAAATGTGTTTTTTATCACATAAAATTTGGTGAGGCATGAGCAAATTTTCATTCTAAAAATGTGTCCCAAAGAGAAAAAGTTTGAGAACCACTGTCTTAGACAGTTACACAATTCTAGATAAATAGATGTTCCTGCACAAACATGTGTGTAATTATATTTAAGTTTTCTGCATTTGTTGTTTATATAATTAACAAATTCTTGCCTTTCACTTGTTATTTAGCCAAGTTTTTATTATTATCACCATATATATTATTTTTTGGTTGTTTGTATGTATGGCCATTATGTTTTTCTGTCAAGGATCAAAGTGTAGTATCTTCACAATCTTTGGTTCTTCAGAGCTGCAATCATTATTTATATATGAACTATTGTCTTCATCTTTGTTGTTATTCAGACAGATCCCCTTATCTAAGTCAAAAGAAGATAAAAACACAGTGAAAACTAAAAACTATACCTAGTAATGAATGTCTTATCTATTTACATTATTTATGTTCAAAATAATAACCTCATCTTTTTTTTGTTATTATCACAACATTTCAACAGTTCAACAGTTGTGCACTCCGATCTTCTTTGGGCAACTGTCAATCAGAGTAACCTTCAGGGAATTTTGAACTGAACCCTTTATTTAATCTATGAGAGTAAATTGTTCTTCAATTGTTCATATATAAAGATATGTTGTTTTGTTCTTACTTAGTACTGCCAGTTATTGCTTGTCCCATTTTCACCAAGTCATGTATAGTACCTAGTCCAGGATTGAACCAATGCTTTAATCCCTCTTGTGAAGTTTGTTGATAATTGGTTCAGTGCCATGCCAGACCATTTTTGTTGTCAGAATCCAACTTGCACATTTATAAATTTATCATTTGTCCATGTATTGAATATTGCTACCATATCTGGTCTGGTTCACCAGTTATATATCTTGAGATTCTCAACGAAATCCAAAAAAGGGTCGATAATGTTACTGGTCCTGACCTGGCATCTCGACTTCATTCACTTTCCCACCACCATGACATTCTGTCTTGATAGTAGTTCCAATGAGATGAGTACCATAACCATGTAATTTAAAGGTACTACTAGATTGGCTATTAAGTCCCATTGTTTTACTGTTGAAATAAATTGATGTCACTTCTTTTCTAATAGTTTTTTTACCTGCACTTCTCATCTGAGGACGTCTCTTTTGGCTTCTTGATTCTCTGCACCAACAATTTTCATAAATTTAAATGCAATGTCAATTGCAATCTTCTGTCTTCCTGAAACATGTTCTTTTATTGTCTTTTCTCTTTACTAAAGTTTTCTCCAGTTTCCTCCAGGACTCAAAGAGTGTGAGTTCAATACTCAGTTAAGGTGGTGGAGAACTTTCAGTGGGGAATTAACAGGAGATAACTGACATCCATTAAACATGGCATGTGGAACTAGAACAGTCTACCCCAGTGAGTGAAATAAAGGGTTCAGTTTGACATTCCAACTATCTGAAGAAAGCTGGAGTGTACAATGGCTGAAACATTGTAATAAATATGGCAACAAAGAGGAGGACAATAGTCCAAATAATGTAAATAGTGTAAAGTTTTCTCATTCCCTTCCACTTCCAAAAAGTCCTTGCATCATAGAAGCTTTATTGCCTTGCTTGGGGTGAAATGATTAAAGAAAGATATGAAATAGAAAATCAACATGTAAACATTCTCTTTTATTTATGCAGACTGATTTCATGAACCTAAGATGAAGTCTGCCAAATATTTAACTTTGACATTTTTTTTTTGTTTGAGTGATTTGTTTTCTATGGCTTATCAACCCATTGCAGGTTATTAAAAGCCAGAAAATATTTTTAGAGTTTAAGAATTTTTCTTCTTAGATAATAATGATTTACTGATACAAGTCCTACTAATTAACCCATAGCTGGAGGGAGAAGAGGTGGATTCTTACCTTTTCCAAGGCTATTTTGCATGTAAGTGAATATAATGAACCCAACTGGAATTGGAACAGCACTCTGATTAACAATTCCGAGTCATTATCCATTAAATCACCTGCACATTGAAGCTTAGAGACCCTGGTATTCCCAAGTGGTTACCCATCAACGTACTGACCAGGCTTGGTGTTGCTTAACTTTTTTGATTGTAGATGAACCAGTATTTCAATGTGGTCTAGTCCTATGCTAAACTTATCCACTAATCCTGATGAAAGAGAGAAACCAATTTTATGTTGCTTTCTTGGGATTCCCTTATCAATATTGGTTATACTGCCGAGTTGATTTTTTTTTATATGAATCCAGGGAAAATTTTGGCTTACTATCAATTAGATAATTTTAATAGTTGGCCCTCTCTTTATAGAATCTATTTTTGATATATTCTTTTTGGTGAATCCCCCCCAGCATGCAGAGTTTTTACTATTGTTCTTCCAAAATAATTTCTATATGATGCTAAAAGTCAGATTTTGTGTGTGTGTGTGTGTGTGTGTGTGTAGCCTCGGAATGGAAACTTTCTTGGAGCCAAAGGAATGGAAACTTTCTTGTAGCCAAAGGAATTGAATTAAGATACCCTTTAAAGGTGCTTATTTAAAGAATGAAAAATTAAAAAATAATCTAAAGTAATTATTACTGGGGTCTGTTTTTGCACTCAACTTTAAAAAGAAAAGAGGAGGAATTGAATAAAATAACAAAGATCAGAACAATGTGGATAACAAATCTCTCTCTCATATATATCAATAACACAATATGGTAAACTGTATGGAATTTCTAAGAGGGCATAGATCCAGAGAGAGAGCTCTATGTCAAAAGACAGAGCAAAATTATTATTAATTAAAGAATATCAAACACTTAAAATCCCATGGGTAATAATTTTTATTTCCCAAGAGCTTTAAAAAAGCAGCTCTCCATATTTAAGACCTACAAATAAAAAAAATGTTGATTTTGTTTGTAGGTCTTGAAGATTGAAAGCTGGTGTTTTTTTAGAGCTCTTATGAAATAAAATCATTACCTATGGGATTTTAAGTGTTTGATATTCTTTAATTGATAATATGTGTGTGTGTGTGTTTATAGATATAGGATTAATACAAATATAGATTTTGTCATTGAGCAATTGATGCTATATTCAGTACCTCTACTCCAGTGTTTTATAGAAGAACCTTTGTGTAATGGTTTGGTCCACTCTTCAGGATTTTCTCTTTTTCATTCATTTTTGTATTAAGTTAACAAATAATTTATGCATCTTTTTTTTTTTTTTTACAGGTGTTAGGTTGATTTTTCTTCTGTCTTTGTGCGTGTGTGTGTGCTTGTGTGTATGTGTGTGCGTATGTAGGATGTTGTGGCTATTTCTTTTCTTGTTTCTATATACTCTCTCATTATTCTTTTTGTAGATATTTTTTGCCTCTGAGGGTCAAAAGATAATATAGCAAAAGTTATTTCCTGAGTCAGAGATGACTTAAAATTAGGTTAATATTCCAGAATATTCTGTGGCTTCCTAAAGTTTTTCAAAATATAAGTGCATCCGTTTTTGTTTTTTAGTTTTTTATTTCTTGTTTAAATTATTATTATTATTATTAATGCTTACATGGCAAAGGAAATATTTGTTTTTATGTCTTCACTTATCAATTATTTCATTTTTCTTATTTAGTAGTTAATAGTTTTTTTCACTTGGGTTAGTTTTATCTTATTAGGGTGTTAATTATAGAAGGTTGATAAAAATATAGTTTTAAGATATGCGATATTTATGGGTTAAATGGTGCAGTCTTCACAGTAGAGCATATGTAAATGTAAAATTGAACATTGAGGCCAACACACAGCAATGAGAGTTTGTTTCATGCTTAAATGCAAAAAGAAAGTGGGAGGAAATTTTTTTTTTTTAATTCTGGTATTTTTATGGGAGAGACACAGTGGAGTAATGGATAGCAGCTCGGATTGAGGAATTGGAGATTTGAGTTTGATTTCCAGTGGAATCCATTACATTCACTTACATGCTAATATCCTTGGGAAAGGTATGAATCCTTTTCTTCTCCACCCATCTATGGGTAAATAGCAGGACAGACTGGGTTCTATAGTCTTGGAGGGCAATTGGTCTACTGCAGAAAGAAATGGCAACCTACTGCAGGAAAAAATCTGCCTTGACAGTCATGTATCAAAAGATACATGATCACCTAAGCGTGTATCACGTATGGCTCATAACTGACTGTTTTTCATTGATTAAGCATATATATATATATAGATATATATATATAGTGTATTTAGGCAGCAATCCCTCTTTTATACATGTTTCATTAAAGACGTCAGACAAGGTACTGCAACTAAGCTCTCTATTTAATTTTTCTTGGTTTTGAACAACTGTTTTATTTTTCTGGACCCTGTAGATTACCCAAATCAATATACAGCTGATAAAAGCTGAAGGGTACAATGGCTGAAACGTTGGGATAACAACAACAAAGATGAGGACAACAGTCCGAATGTAAATAGTGTAAATAATGATAACTCCTCATCCCAGAAATTCAGAGAGATAACTTTATTACTAATTATAATGTACTGTCCCTTATTTTATTTTAAATAATTATGGCTCTCCACAGATTCCTTTTCTTTAGTAATTGTGACTTAATTACTTCTTGGGAAAGATAGGGGAGTGGTTTCCTAATTTTAAATTGAATGTGGCCCTTCTTCTAGACTAGATGCTATTCAAGTCATGGCTTCTTGAAAGAGCTAGTGGAACAGATACATACTACTTTTCCAGAATTCAGTATCTCTTAGACTAGCTGCTATCCAAGATTAGAGAGCCCAGGCTACCCTACTATTTAACCCATAGCTAGAGGAAAAAATGACAGTGTCATGCTTTTCCAAGGGTATTAGCGCAAAAGACTAACCAGAGTATGAACTCAGTTCACCAAAATCTTTCTGCATCAGTGAAAAACAGGTTGTATAATGATGATGTCATTTCTTGGTAATTCACAAAAAAATAAATAAGAAACTGTGGAGAGCCATTAACACCTATGTCCTGAAGGCAATGGTGGTATCCTACAGGTTTACATGATTTGATTCTTAAAATTATAAAAGCTTAGCAAACTGGTTGTTGGATTATCCAGAAATAATCTTATATATCAATAGCCGATGGTCTAGGTAAAATGTTAGTTATGCAATGCTTGTGTGTCTAGTGAAAAAAAATGTGGCAAATGTTCTAGTCATGAATTTGATAAGTCTTCCATTGGATCTTTGGGACTGTAGCGATTCAGTTCAAATGTAGTTAAGCAACCATAACACAGTTGATGACACTAACATCAAAAATCATCCTACTTCTGAACAGAAATATGATGAGAACAGAATTTTCAAATGTTTTTTATTAAATTATCAAAATTGTTTTTATTTCTTTTTGACACTATAAAGTGATTTGGTTCCATTCTCAGATTGAAAAGAAAATAAGCAGATTTTTTTCCAAAAGGTTACCTGCTTTTTATAGAACCATTTCCTGGAAATTTGGGATGCCACCATTGACTGAAGGGATATAGCATTAAAAAAAAATTCATATTTCTTTATTTGCATATAATTGTTGGAATCACTAAACATTTTATAACTTTCTTGATTGCCACATCTGTTTAACAGTATCTCTTATTAGATGATGAAGAATAAAAGCAGTCTTTAACACAGGTCTGTAGAAATATACCAAATATCACTATTAAAAAGATAACAAAAGAGGTCTTGATTGATATGGTCTGTTACTCTATGCTAATAACTTACTGAATTTTCCAATGTAGTAATTGAAGTTGAAAACATGGAGAAGGAAAGTTATATCATTTATGATTTAATCATTTTTTTTTTTATCATTATTAAAAGGTATTGTTAAAATAGTTCCTTCATAATTTTCCATTTAATCTTGTTCTTTTATTCTTGTGATTTCCTACTACATTCCATAAATTGAGATAATTATAGGGTGGGACTTATCTGTGCTTCTTTGTAATTAGGTATTTTTCACTTCTACGGTTGTCAATCATTTTAGCAAAAATTCTGCACATGGAACCTCTCATCTTCGTCAATTCTCTTCATCGTGGATAAGTTATACTGAAGATGACCTTCACTCTTCTCAATAATTAAACTGTGGCTTACGTTTCTTTCTCTTCTTAAAATTCTTGATTAAATTAACAGTTATGATTATACATAGAGTTCAATTTAAATAATGTATATTTTGGCAGCAATTTTTCATTTATGAAGGTTTTATTGAGGACTGCAGAAAACATGTCTTAACAATTTGTGTGAAATCTTCCATTTTTGTATGAAAGAATGGATGTTTGGTTCCAATAAATGTATAAGAAAAAAAAAAGGAAGAATTGTTTTTACATATATCTGAAATACCTTGTACTTTCAGCCACCAATCAGTCAGTTATGTGCCATACATGATACACAGGTGATCATGTATCTTTCAATACATGACTGACGAGGCAGAATTTTCCCACAGTAGGTTGCCATTTCTTTCTGCGGTAGACCAGTTGCCATTCAAGGCTATAGAACCCGGTTTATCTTTTTTTTACTTTGAACAATTTTCCTGGTTTCTGAACAGAATCTGAAGATAAATTGCTCAATGTAATCTGAGCGGTTCTAGATTTAATAAACAATTATCAAAGAATTTTATTTTTATAGATTAATGACATTGCATTCATAGGAAGGGTTTTGTCTCTTTGGCATCCTTTATATATCACATCCCCATGATTCATTATAGAATACTGTTTGTGAAGATATTAAATGTGATCTATTTATTAAAATATTTATGATGGCTTATATAAATAGTGTGGATATAGGAATCAATATAGCATGGTGACTGTCAGCTTCACACTTCAGTACTTTCTTCCGACCAATGAAAGGTTCTAGTTAAATAGATTTTTTTAAGTTTACCATTTTTTTGGTTTCCAGGTGGAATTTGAAAATAAATTTTTCAATGCCTACAGAGCACTTTCAATCATTATTGGCCATTTTCAAGAATATGAATTGATATGTTATCGTTTTGGATTTCAATAAAATATTTTATGTATTTGCTTTTTATTATGGTGTTTTCTGTTCAAAACATGATGAAGTTAATTCATGTTTATATATACAAATATTTATATACTAGAAGGTAAATTTTCTAAAGACACTCAAATACGTAGACCGGTAGACTTAAATTTACACTTTTTAAATACAAGTATATCTATTTGAACAGATGTTTCTACTAAATATAATGTTTGACGTAAGAAATATGAATATATAAATTTTCTATATTTATAAGGAAAAAGTTCTTAATATTTGGGAATAATTTTATATTTATAACATTCTAAACTAATACAATTAAATCTAATTCAATGCAATTTCTTTTATTATTTACCAATTTATAGAGAAATAAATGTGAAAACAATTTTTTATTCATAAATTTAAACATTTAATAAATTCTGTCTATATTTCTGAGATGAGGTATTATGTACAGTATTTACATTAGTCGGACTATTGTCCTCATATTTGTCGCCATATTTGTCACAACATCTACCCCAGTGATCGAAATAAAGGGTTCAGTTCGAAATTCCAACCACCTGAAGAAGGTCGGAGTGTACAACGGCCGAAACGTTGTGACAAATATGGCGACAAAGATGAGGACAATAGTCTGACTAATGTAAATACTGTAATTTAATAAATTATTAAAATATGTGATCCAACTATAAGGAAATCCTTATTTATCATTTTATAAAGTTTGAATCAATTGGCAATTAGCCGATAATTTGCCAACCATTCCAATAAACATTCTAATAAATAAATTGTGTAAATAAATAATAAACAAATAGTGTTTATTATTTTTGTTGTCATTACTCAAGAACAAAGAAAATGTATATAAATTTACTTTCATATGTTTAAGTTTTATTACAATTCTTATCATTGCTTTTAAAATGATAAACACTGCCAAAGAGTGATGTCATCAGAAAAGCAGTTCTTTTTTTTTTTTGAAACTCTGTCTTATTGCGGGATATTTATGTTTGTCAAATGTTGTTTATAGAAATTTTTTGGAAGATAAGACAACTTCATTGAAAACTTGAATGTTCTGCTCATAAGGCAGCCATTTTGGTATTTCAAGAAATTTTGGAAAGCTATCATATCTATAGACTATTACTTCGGCAAGGGTAGTATAGAAACAATATGCCAGAGTGCAAAATCAAATAAGGAAGAATGTAACTATGTGACTAAATTTGAAGAATGATTGATGATGGATCTCTATGGTCTCAGTGGTAAGGTAGTGTCCATATCAGATGAGATACTACAGATGCGTTAACGGAGGAATCGAATTCAACATTTAGAAGGAATAAATATATTGTTTATTTACAAGAATAATTTTATATTTTCAGCATTCTAAAAACTAATCTAATTAAAACTAATGTAATGCACTATTTATCATATACCAATTTATAAAGAAATAAATGTGAAAACAATTTGTCTATTCATAAATTTATAAACATTTACTGAATTATTAAAATATATGAACCAATTATGAGTAAATCCTTATTATTTACCATTTTATAAAGTTTGAATCTACTGGCAATTCACTGATGTTTTGCCAACCATTCCAATAAATAATCTAATAAATAAATAGTGTTTATTATTCTTGTTGTCATTACTCAAGAACAAAGAAAATGTATAAATTCACTTTCATCATATGTTTAGGTTTTATTCCAATTCTAATCATTGCATTTTTTTGGCCAAGGAATGAAGGTAGTTAAAATGATCGCAGTGACCGTTATCGCATAACAAACTTTCATGTCTACATAATAAAATGTTATCTTTGATGGTGAATATCTTTGTTTAAATGTTTGTAGAACCACTCTGAAGATGGCTCATGTGAGCCAAAAGCTTAGAACAAGGACTAACCTAATAAAAATTTCCAAATGTTTGCTACTTTTTGTCTTTGTTTTCACCTGGAATTAAAGCAAACACATGGATATTAGAACAGCTCATCATCAGACATAATAGACATTCATTGTCTGTTATATTTAATAATATATGTTTAATAAATTATTAAACGATATGAACTATCTGAAAATCCTTATTATTTACCATTTTATAAAGTCCAAATCAATTGGTAATTCACTGATGTTTTGCCAAACATTCCAATAAACAATCTAATAAATAAATAGTGTTTATTATTCTTGTTGTCATTACTCAAGAACAAAGAAAATGTATAAATTTACTTTCATATATTTAGATTTTATTCCACTTCTAATCATTCCCTTTTTTGGCCAAGGAATGAAGATAGTTAAAATAAAAGCAGTGTCAATGGAAAAACCGTCCTTTTGACCCTCCATTTTTGTTTGTGGGCAAAAATGTCCAAATTTGCTCAATACGGCATAATGATTATTAGTTTCATGCCACAAAGCAATCTTCAGGCCAATAAAAAATTCTTGTTTCATATTTTTAGGTTTATCTTTTTTTGCTTTGAACAATTTTCCTGGTTTCTGGACAAAGTCTGAAGATAAATTGCCCAATGTCATCTGAGCAGTTCCAGATTTAATAAACAATTATCAAATAATTTTTTTTTATAGATTAATAACATTGCATTCATAGGAAGGGTTTTGTCTCTTTGGCATCCTTCATATATCACATCCCCATGATTCATTATAGAATACTGTTTGTGGAGAAGATATTAAATGTGATCTATTAATTGAATTAATTATGATGGCTTATATATATGGTGTGGTTATAGGAAAAAATGGTTATTTCGTATCTACTTCAGCATTTGCTAGAATACTTAAGCAAATTTGGACTTATTTCTTTTTTATTAAAGAATTCGCGTCTAGGACCTGCCACACCCCTTAAATAGTAACAAACCATCCTCACACCCTCTGTATTCCAAATGTGACATGAATATTCAAAAGTACGTCAGAAGATTGAAGCAGATGAAAAAGAGACTTGAATCGTGATTCTACATAAGGATGCTGAGAATACCATGAACGGAGCATATGAGCAATGAGAAAGTTTTAAGGACAAAATGGGAACAAAAATGACACTTAAAATCAGATGGAGATAGTTGTAATTTCTCTGACACATTATGAGGAAAGAGGGTTTCGATAGTATGATACTTGCAGGGCATGTTCGTAGAGAAAGATATTAAATGTAATCTATTTATTGAAATATTTACGATGGCTATTTCGTATCTGCTTGAGCATTTGCTAGAATACTTAAGCAAATTTGGACTTGTTTCTTTTATATTAAAGAAAAAAGTTTGAGTGATTTGCAACTAGTAGATGATACTGTGGGGTCAGCATGTGTGCTTAATTGAATGAGGAAAAAAAAATTCCAAGACACTATAAGGTGATGTGCCAAGACACAATATCTGAAAAACCTGTCATGACCCCCTACTGACATGTGAGGAAATGATTCTTGAAAACTATCAAAGAGACACAATGCATGCTTCCAGACACACTGTTGGTAATCTACAAAAAATTCTTTGATAATGGCTTTTGAAAGCTGAAAGTGTTCAGAAGGCAGTGGACAATTTATTTTCAAACTCTACTCAGAAATAAAGAAAATTGTCCAAATTGAAGATAAAAAATCTTAAAGAAATTTCATTCTTCAAACATGCATTAAAAAGATATTGCTATTCAAATAGTTATATTTATATATATATATATATATATATATATATATATATTTAGTTGGATAGATGTGAGTTTGTGACCCTGGGTTTTTGACGACCGCTAAAGCGTGAAACCCAGGGTCACAAACTCACATCCATCCAACCAAATATGTTAGCTCTATCTCTGATATTCTAATAAGTACCACATATAATATATAAATAATTATACATATATATATTTATTTATATACACTTTTCATATATATATATATATATATACACACACACACACAAGTGAACATTGAAGTCAACACTCAGAGTTGACATCCTGTTTTATGCTAAACACAATCATCAGACTATATATATATATATATATATATATATATATATATATATATATATATATATATGAAAAGTGTATATAAATATAAATAAATATATATATGTATAATTATTTATATATTATATCGCGGTACTTATTAGAAAGCGCTCAATATCAGAGATAGAGCTAACAAATATATATATATATATATATATATATATATATTCTTTTGTGGCAGTTTTTAGTATTTTGTTAGAATATTGTTATAATTATTGTGGAGAGTGCAATTTTTAGACTTTCTATCTTGAGAATATCTCTGAGTTTTAGATGGAGTTTTATTAATTTATCAGTTTCCATTTGGGATAATGACTGGTGTAGGATTTCAAATTCAGTCTTCTTTGTGAGAATGTCAAATTTAGGCCGAAGATGGCAATTTTGTACTAGATTTAAGAATTTCTTCTGGTTATCTGTTAGTTTATGACTAGGTAGGTTTATCTATTTATCATTGTTGTTGGGAAGTAGAATATTTTCTTGGTGAAAGTTACAAAGCTATTATTTGTCTGCTTATTATCATTATCAATACTTAGGTTGATATGGTATTTCACTTCATTTTATTCAGATTTGGTTAAGGTGGTTTTTAGTATCAATTTATATACATATGTGTTTGTGTGTGTATACACACATTTCTGTTCATAGAGAAAGGAAAAATAAACACTAGGAAAAACACCTAAGATTTTGAGGAGCAGGTGATTTGGATGATCAATAAAGTTTATTTTAATATAATAAAACTAGTGCTTCCTTGTTTACTGAGAATGGAGAGATAGCTAGAGTGCTTATAAGTAGACTAATCTTTATTAGAAGAAAGAGTTATGGTCTCATTAGATTTTTTTTCACTTTTAAGGCATTACAAATAATGATTATAGAAATATTTTCTGAAACGCATTGATTTTTTTATAATAAATTTTATTAAAGTGTCTCTTTTTGATTAATATATATAGGTAAACATACAGAAATGCTGAAAAATAATTTTTTTTTCTAATAAAAATTGATTTGTTCAGGTAAGTCAAGATTTTGATAGATCCCATATTGCCAAAAGGGAGATAATTCTTGTTATATCACTTGCACTATTTTTCTTCTACATGTCACATCCTTTCAAGTTGTGGGTCATGATGACCTTCCACTGTTTCCTATTCCATTGTAGCCCTTAAAAAAATTGTCCCTTTGCCAGATCTCCTATCCATTTACAGAAGTTTGTCAGATAGTCTGCTGCTTTCTCTTGTTACCATCTATATACCCTGTGAGTGTCAAATTCTCTAAGCCTGCCTTCCTCATTAGGTGTTCAAGAAATTTCAGTTGTCTGTTTCTGATTCTGTACAGAAGTGTCCTTTTTATTTTCATTTTCCTTAAGACTTCTTTGTTGCTTATATATTCCATCCCAGGAATTTTCAGCGTCCTTTTGTAGAACCACATTAAAAATATAAATGAAATAAGAACTGAATTGTTCAAGTGCTTCAGAATCTTTATATTTAAAATTAGATTTTTTGGTGCTACTAATAGTATAATATCTACTGAGGCATTAACGAACTATCATAAATAATGATGCACTCATTATTGCTGGAAAATGCTCAGGAAAAATGATGATCTGTTTACTGTTTTTTTTTGTTTTTGTTTTTTTAAATGATATCAAATCAGTTTACAAACATTAAAATCACTATTTGATGAATTTTAAAAATTTTTTATATAAAAAATTGTTAATGATTTTTAATACATAACCAGTTCACTGTTCACTGCCTTTAACCTTACCCCCTAACTTCAACCCTAATCCCTAAGCTTAATCCTAACCCTGACATATTTCATACTTCTAACAGATGGTAAATATCATACTATAGTAAAAAATGAATAGTAGATATCATACTATAGTAAAAAAAAAAAGAATAGTAGATATCATACTATAGTAAAAAAAAAAAAGAATAGTAGATATCATACTATAGTAAAAAAAAGAATAGTAGATATCATACTATAGTAGATAATGAATAGCAGATATCATACTGTAGTAAAAAACGAATAGTAGATATACTATAGTAAAAAAGAATAGTAGATATCATACTATAGGAGTACTCTTTATTTAATGTGAAAGATGCCTTCCAAAAGCGAAGCAAGTTACTAAAAAAGAGAAAAAATTCATTAGAAACAAAGAAATGAGTACTAAATCATTATGTGATATCAGTCCTCTTCTATAGCTGTGAATATTGGATCTCCTCCTCACAGATGAAGTTGAAACTTGAGGCAATAGAAATGTAGCTCTGAAGTAGGACGTTGAGAATACCATGGACTAAACATGGGAACAACAATGAAGTTATATGAACTTATATTTAAAATCAGAAAGACAGTTGAAATCTCTATGACCCTTAATGAGGAAAGAAGGATTGGGAATATGATACAAACAAGACATATTGAAGGGAGGAGGGACGAAGGTCAGCATCGAGTAACCTACCTAATGAGCTTGTTTAAATGGACGGCAGAACAGGGAATGGGGAGATAATGAAAAGAAAAAGATACAAAAGATAGGAAATTGGAGACAGTCATGATCTCCAATGTCCAGAAGGGACATGGCACATAGAAAAAGATGGATATGAAAAAGACAGCTTGTATCTGACATGCAAAGTTAAAGAAAGCATTACCAAATATTTGAATACATTTGCAGGATGCTCTTGAAATCATTAAGATTTTGACAATGCCTGAGGTGGGTCAATTTATTGTTTTATTGTATCACCCACCTAATCTGGGGTAGGGATATTAAACATTTTCCCTTGTCCCTGGTTTTTCTATTTTGCTGGTTCTTGGCATATCCCAATTTTCTGCTATCTGCCTCAAAATCTAAAGTCAGGTGTTTTTCTAGTATCTTTGCTTACTTTTACTACAAGAATAAGCTTACCTACTTAGCAATCATCCATCATCTCACCATAAAAGCGATGATAATTGTAATAAAACTTAAACACATGAAAGTAAATTTATATACATTTCCTTTGTTCTTGAGTAATGACAACAAAAATTTATAAACACTATTTGTTTATTATTTATTTACACTATTTATTTCATTACAATACATTCTTGTAATCACAAAAGATATACAAAACACATCATTTTTCTTATAAATTACCAACTCTAATATAAAAGGATACAATTTGTGATAATGAGCTCAAAATGAAAATAAACCAAAATTAAACTTAAATATCCAGAAGATGGAAAATATGACATTGAAATCCGAAGATTGCCAAAGATACATTCTAAATTCAAAGCAAGGTACTGAGAAACAAAAAAAAAATTGATTAAAAACAAACAAAATAGTACTGAACTGATACATACAAAAGAAGAAACTATTAACATAAAACTTAGGGTTACAACTAACATTTCAACAATGAAATTATAAGGCCAATCTTGTACTTCACTTAAATTTGAGAAGTTGAGGTACCAATGATGAAAGTTCATCAGAACAATTACCATGAAAGTATTTATAGAAGAGTCACAGGGAAGCTATATTATTGTGGTGGGAAAGTGATTGAAAACAAGACCGAAATTAATTTGGTTAATTACCAATGATCCTAAGATTTCATCTCCCAATGATAATTGTCCTCACTAGAATATTAATCAGCTTTGTGGTTTCCTAACACTTCAGGCTTTCATAGCACTATCTAATGAATCTTTGCAAAAATGAATGGTCTCCTCCTGGAAATGCATTGTTAGGTATGTTTTATGTTATATCAACACTTGTTAATTTATTTAATGCTTAGATTTGTTTTTTTATTATACATAGTTCCATGGACAAACATTTGGTCATATAAGTCCAAATGTATATTTGCCTGCAGAGTCAAGCCTGGGCAAATGTTTGCTTGTGGAATCAAGGCCGACCAAATGTTTGCCTATGGAATCAAGCCCAACCAAATATTTGCATGTGGAATCAAGTATAAACCCAATCAAATGTTTGCCTGTAGACTCAAGTATAAGTTTGGCCAAACTTTTGCCAATGAAATCAATTATAAGCATTTGGTTAGGCTTATACTTGATTCCACATGCAAATATTTGGTCAGGCTTGATTTCACAAGCAATCATCTGGTCAGGCTTGAATCCACAGGCAAACGTTTGGCTGGCCTTGATTCCATGGGCAAACGTTTGGCTGGCCTTGATTCCATGGCAATCATCTGGTCAGGCTTGATTCCATCAGCAAATATTTGGCTAGGCTTAAAAATAGCATTGAGTGTTTGAAGCCTATGGCTGTGTGTGAAGAATCCCAAAGAACTGTACCAAATAACAGAAATTGCATCACTTGAAAACTTGCAATAGTGAAAATGGATATCACATATAATTTGAAGGGAAAATAATGACATCATCAATATGTTGACATTCCACACTACTATAAACAAAAGGTTAGGAAGGAAACCAACATCAGTACTGAAAAGAGCAGTAATAATTACTGGACTTGAGAAACCTATTTTCCTGAAAAATTGTTTTAAGAGAAGATTTTATAAATTTCAACTAAAATGCTGAAAGTTTCCTTATAAAGAAATGGCTAATATTACCATTAATATCATGCTTGAGTCCACAGGCAAACATTGATCGAATTTATAAATAAATACCAAATAAACCTTCGTTAGACTAGCAGAAAGCTACATTAGTAGAGCACTCAGTAAAAACTCACTTCACTTTTCACTAGAAAAATGGTTTTTGAGACAAGCTTGCTAGCCAACATGTCGTGGTAGTCATTCTTATATTAAATATAGAAGGGGAAAGAAATCTTTATATTTTTTTTATGTTACGTGTTCATCACTTTCAATGCAGTCTTGAAAGAAAAAAAATCCTAGCCCAAAAGGCTAGACATTGAAGAGATGATGAAGCAGAAAACGATTACCAAAATAATAAAATCGAGCTAATTGCAGGAACACTGGTAGAACTAATTAAGAAACCAAGATGGCAGACAGCACTACTAAATGATGCTTTCTTTACAAGAATCAAAGATAGTGCTTTCAGCTCTGATTTCCACATAATGAACTTGTTCACGTAAAAATAAATAGATAATATACAGCATATTGATTGAATCGAAAGAAAACATATAGGTTATGTCATATTTTCCTGATAAAAAAATACCATTATAATAAGAATATCAGGAATAGAACAAAATGAACACTGAACAAACAAGTGTGAGTTACATTTGTCATATATTTAACAGTGTGGCATGACCTGAGAATTTCAAGATAGTAAATGTCAATGTAACATATTGATGTTACATGTGGTCCACTGAAAGCAAAGCACGTAATCAGGTTATGTGATATTTTATTATTTTCTTTTGACAATGAATATGTATAAAAGTATAACCAGATGGTGCTACCACTAATACAATGAACACCAACCTTTGAACTATTACATTATTATTTAATCGAAATGATATTATTAGGAACTTAGTAAGTTATAATGCAATGATCTAAAGGAAAATACGTATTATAATAATGGAAACCTTACAAGAAAATGACCTCTTCTATTATATGATGTGTGTCTTCAGAACATGGTATCCTTTGTAGCTCTTAGTAATACTTGTCTTTTTACCACCCCTCCTACTCCCTCTTCTGTCATTCATTCTATAAGCTTTTTAGCTAGGGTCATCTTACTTCCTTCTCTCCTTTGTGAGTGTCAAATTTTCCAAGCCCTTCTTCCCCTTTGTGTGCAGAGAGCCAAGTTTGAATTCCAATCATGAACATTACATCCATGCAAAAATACACTTGGAAAGGTCTTCTCTCCTATGCTATTGGCCAAATAGTAGAACTTGTTCCTGTAAAAATTATAATTATCTACAAAATAATTGTTAACATAAAATTCACTCACAAAAAAAAAGAATTATTCTCACAATCTCATAAATATGTTTCATCTTTAAATAATTCACAGAAGGTTGATAAACCATCAAAAATCCAAATCCATATTGTATATCCCCTCATTCCTCACAATACATTCAAGAAATTTCATCTCTCTCGATTGTCTTAGATATGATGATAAACTATATCCAACAGCAAGACCTCTGGTCGGGAGGTTTTCATGAGGATAGAACCACCTCTTAATTGCTGTTCTTTCCAGGTTCATCCTGACCCAGAGTGATAGCACATGTTATGGTCTCAGCTGTGGGGAAAATAGTTAACCCCCAAAACAGGGGGTCAAAATACTATGAGAGTATAAAAATTACAAGAAAATGACTTTTACAGTGACAGTGAAATGGTTAAACATTAATTCTAAGCAGGAAAATAAAAGGCTGAAAGAGAGAGAGAGTGGAGATATTTTCCTCAGTGAAAATAGGATGTTAGGATTTCTTCTTTCTTAAAATTTACTTTTATTATCTATCAAGAGTTTGGCATGCAGATAAAAACAGATTCAGAGAAATAGCTTTATCCCTTTCTTGATAAATTAGGGAAACATATTTTTCAGTGACAAAAATGAAAACAAGTAACAAACCCTTTTTCTTAGGGTTGAGGTTATGAAGATCAATCATGTCATGCCAAGAAGGTGATCTGGTTTGTGTTTTCATTGAAACAGTGATCAGCCATGGATGGAAAACAGGTTTGACTTTTGTTTGAGAATTTAGGTAAATAAATATATTTTCATTGACAAAAGAAAATTGGGAAATAATTTTTATTTATCGCATGGAAGGTTAAAATGAAAAGGAATTTCTCTTGACAGGTCAGATGTACTGTACGATTAAGGTTGGACTTAAGAAAATAAATTTTGTCATCAGTGGGCAGGTTTGCATTTTTGCTGGACAGTGATAGTTCCAGGAAAATAAAAAAGATTAGGAGAATTAAAATTAATGCCAGAAATGGAACTCCACTCTTTTACCTAAGTGCTTTAAAAATTAGATTTGTCACAAGACAGTTATACATACCCTGATAATTACTCACTTTTGGCACCAAATATAATTTTGACAACTTTCCTTGTATTCATCAAAATATATGATTATGTTCTCAAAGTTTTTTTAGCTCATGGCCCACTTTGAACCCAGAATTTTTCTGTGACCCATGAAATTATTATAGTGCAAAAAATTATTTCTATTTTACATAGAATATATGCAATAAAAGATACAACTATATCTTTTTATTGTTCTGCCATACGTAAGAGAGACATTGACTTTGTTATATTGTTTCAAGACCCTATAAAAGCGTATGCTGAAAACTCGATTGTGTTTTGTCAACATGGTTTCTTCTTGCATGAGGCAATTTGTTAGGTAAAAAAAAATAAATCAATAAATACCTAATATCTAAATACATATCTATTGTTTTTCCTTGAAACATAATTAAAATATGAATTAAATATTAATAAACCATCAATAAGAATTTCTGGATATATCCACTTATAAGCTTATAGTTGTACTTTCACAAAATTAGAACAGAACAGTTATAGCTGTAATGTGCAAGATTCTCACAAAACTGAAAGTGTCATATTTATTTACACAGTCAGAAAAAACGTTATTTTCAGTTCCTGAAATTTAATATGGTCCATCTTGACCATGTGGACACAGGTTGGGAAACATTGATCTAAGCCACTGATCCTATATTTTCGTGGGTGTCGAATCCATTTTTGGTACTATAATAAAAACTGTGTAAACATAAAAAATATAAATGGGGTAAAGGTAAAAGTCTAAACGGGGTAAAGATAAAATGTCTAAATGAAGTAAAGGTAAAAAGTCAAAATGATGTAAACGTAAAAAGTATACATGGGGTAAATGTAAAACGTCTAAATTGTGTAATGGTAAAAGGTCTAAACAGGGTAATGGTAAAAAGTCTAAATGGGGTAATGGTAAAATGCATAAATGGGGTAATGGTAAAAGTCAAAATTGTGTAAGCGTAAAATTATAAATGGGGTAAAATTAAAAAGTCAAAATGTTATAAACATAAAAAGTATAAATGAGAAAAAGGTAAAAAGTCTAAACAGGGTAAAGGTAAAATGTATAAATAGCGTAAAGGTAAAAAGTCAAAATGGTGCAAATGTAAAAGACTGATATTATTACCATTGGTAACATTAATAACCATTTTGTTTAATCATGATAATAGTGATATTGACCATTTGCTTATAAGGAAACATTTGGCATTCACTGAGTGGGCAGTCAGTACTACACTTTTCTTCTCTCTCTCGCCATTGGGCTGAGATCAAAGTATAGTATCTGTTCACCTCATCTCTTATAGTAATGGCAATATTAGCGGTTTCCTTATAAGAAAATATTCAACATTCATTAATTGAGCAGCTAGTGCTACTTGAGTTACTTTTTTATTTACTCCACGGCCATTGAGACCAGATCAAAGTGCAATATCTGTTCTCCTCATTCACTGATTGAGCAATTGGAGTTGCTTTTGGTTGAAATTTATAAAATCTTTTTCTTAAAATAATTTAGAACAGGTCAATGTCTTGTAAATAATCCCCTGCTTGTCTGTGTGGCTCACCTTTTATTCAGGTTTTTGACCACACATGAAAACTAGTGATGGTTTTAAAAAATGAATGCTTTAACTAAATTGAAAATGGTGGCTCTAACTGAGCAGGTGGACATCATGGCCTCTTAGCCACAGATAAGTTAGAATTCCTTGGTTCTATTTTAATCCAAGTTCCATAAATGAGAAGTGTGAGAAAAGATACTTTTAGAATATAACATATGGTTGCAGCTAGGTTGATTGTTTTGGTTTGGTTTGTTTTATGGCATATCAACCTCAATGGGTTATTTAATGCTGAAAATTTTTTATCGCTGGTAATATATTGTTTTGTTAAAAATCCTTCAAAAAAGTATTGCTGGTAATATTTTTTCCCCAAAAATGTATAGTTGATAATATTTTTTCTTCAAAAATACCCCATTTTTGGGGTCAACTATTTGCCCATAGCTGGGACCCTTACAGGTGCTACCACACTGGGTCACTGGATCTAACCAACACCTTTATCCATTGTGCCATGTGTCCTTAAGGACCCAAAGAGTTGTGAGTTCAATACCTGGTTAAGGCAGTGTAGAACTTGGAGAGGGGAATTAACAAGATATAACTGATAACTGACATCCATTAGACATGGCACGTGGAACTAGAACACTCTGCCCCAGCAAGCAAAATAAAGGGTTCAGTTCAACATTCCAACCAGCTGAAGAAGGTTGGAGTGTACAACAGCCGAAACGTGATAAATATGGCAACAAAGATGAGGACAATAGTCCAAATAATGTAAACAGTGTACATGATAGTGAAGCCATGTCATGTCCGTGACAAAGTGTTTGAAGTCAGGATGCCAGATCAAGATTGATTACATTGCAGACTTTCTTTGAATTTTGTCAAGAATCTCAAGATATACATTTGGGGCCCCAGACCAGATGTGATATTGATGTTTCTTTTTATTGGTTGGATATCTGCCAACAAAAAGGGACAGAACAATCAGCAACATTGGAATAAAACGTTAAAAGAACTGGATCACAATAAGCAGGGCACAAGACTTTCACATGGGAGCACCACATGTACAGGATGAATACAACTAAGACACCTAAAACACAAACAAGGATCCACAAATTTCAAATGATGCTGGGTAACACAGAAATCATTGGTAACACACGGCAATAACATTGTCCAGTCAACATGACACACTGCTCTTCCCAGAAAACGTGTCTGCTTTTCTGGAGCCTAAAACTTTGACTAGCAAAAGGAATCATTTGCTTAGGCAAAACCACTCAGCTCACTGTCCTGATTAATTCATGGGGAAGTTGGTGGATACTTTCTTCATAACCATATGTCCTGGGGTTCACACCAGCTCTCTTCTGACACAACAGCCATGTACTTTCCTTCTGAAGAGAGAGAGCACGCTAAACATTGTCTCTTTGACCGATGGGGACAGGAACCATTAGCAGTAGTGGTTTGCAGCTCTATCTGTATTTTGTTTCTGCTACACATATCTGTATTAGTTGCTGCTTCTATTGAAAGTCCTCAGGTGGTGTACTGGTACTGTTCTTTGGGATTCTGTAATGCTGTCCACAATACCTGAGGAATAATGGTCCTCACAGGGTAGGGGTGGGGGGCTATACACTTGGCATTCTTAAAAGGTAAGAAAATGATGAAAGCTCTAATAAAAATTGTGGTTTCTAATGCAAAAGAAAAAAAAGAAAAATGAGACTGTCCAACATTCACATGTGGTGTTCGAATTTGCTCTAAATTTATCAGTTAATTGCCTTTTCCAGTAGGTAGGAGAGATAAAAAAAAAAAAAAAAAAAGGAGGAAAGGAATGGCAGGGGTGGGAAAATAAATATAAAACCTTTCACAATAATTTCTGAAGTCATAAGGTTCAATATCTGTCTATATCTCTGAGATGAGGTATTATGATTATTTGCATTATTTACATTATTCAGACTGTTATCCTCATCTTCATTGCCATATTCACAACATTTCAGCTGTTGTATGCTCCAGCCTTCTTTAGGTGATTGGAATTTCAAAGCAAACACTTTGGGGCAGATTATTCGAGTTCCACATCCTCAAGGACACATGACCCAGTGGATAAAGACATTGGTTAGATCCAGTGACTAGACCCAAAGAGTTGTGTGTTCAATATCAGGCCACAGCAGTGGTGAACCAAAACTTGGAGAGTCAAGTTAAGGGGAAATAACTGAGACACCAGGAAGAGGCATGGCACGTGGAACTAGAATGAATGAAATAAAAGGTACGGTTTCAAATTCCAATTACCTGATGAAGGCCGAAGTGTACAACGGCTGAAACATTGTGAATATGGCAGTGAAGATGAGAATAACCGTCTGAACAAAGTAAATAATGCAAGTAATCATAGTGTTCAACACCCCCATACCATTACCTTGCTTGAGAGTGAGGGAGAAAACAAAGTCACCTGACACTCATTTTCTTTTCTTTCCCCCACTTTACTTTCTTCACTTCTACTCAGACCAAAACTGCAAACATTGGTAAAAAAAATAGATCTATCTACAATCTATCTCATTCCTTTTATCTGTCAACCACGCCAACATAAGGCAACCCATTTTTGCCCTTTACTCAATAAATACCATGGTCTTTAGCCATCCCTTATTTTATCTCTATAGTGGCCTATTTACGAACGGTTTGGAGGGTGGCATCTTCGTTATGATGATAAACTACATCTGGCATCAAGGCCTCTTAATTGCTGTTGTTCTCAGGTCCACCCTGACCGAGGGTGGTAGCACCTGTTAGGGTCCCAGCTATAGACAAGTAGTTAACCCCCAACTGGGGTCAAAACACTATGAAAATATAAACATTTTTATAGTAAAAATACCAGCAATACATTTTCATAGTAGTAAGAATTACCAGCAAAAATTTTTGTAAAAAAAAAAAAAATTTAAATTATCAGAAATGCATTTTTTGTAAAAGAAATTACTAATGCTCCCAAGAAAAATAAATTTTGGCATTAAATGACCTGTAAGAAGTTGATAAGCCTCTAAACAATGAATGTGGTGGGGGATATTTAAGTTGATACAGTTTTTTTCTCCTCATGCCATGAACATATCATTAAAAAAATATAGTTCAAGGCACACAAAATAATACTAAAGAGAAGTTCTCAATAGTCTTTGTCAGTTTAACACATTGAATATAAATATGGTTCAATGAAATCAAAGCCTGTAACCAGATCATGGGATTTATGTGTGATTGTATGATTTTGACTATGAATAAATATAAAAAGTGATTAGCTATGATGGTCAGTAAGTCAATCAGTGAGAAGCACCAGAAGTAGTGCCAAATTGGTGCCACTGTTAGCAGAAATGGAAATATTACCATTTGTCCGTGCATTGAATACTGTTGTCACATCTAGTCTGGTGCTCCTGCTGCACATCTCAAGATTCTTGACAAATCCAAAAAAGGATCTGTAATATAGAGTGTTCCAATAACTTGGACCAATTTTAAATCTAAATTAAATTTAAGTGTCTAATGAATTTTGTTTTCTTTCAGATTTAACAACTTAAGACTTAAACAATATGTTAAAGTTATGAAAACCTATTACGAAAATGGACGTTCAAACAGAAGTGCACTTTGTGATTTTTTTTGGTCAACATAATCAACCAGTCAAGAGTACAATTGTAAAAATTGTTCATAAATTCAAACAAACTGGGTCAGTGGCAGATGTGAAAACACCACTGCGTACTTGTTTACACTGTTCAGCTGAAAACATTGTACTTTTTGGTGTGCATTTTTTGCTAGCGGAATCAGTGAGCCATATATTTATAAATTTGAACATCCATTTTTGTAATAGGCTTCGATAACTAACATTGATTGTTAATCTTTCCATGGTCGAAATTGCCAAAGATTTAAGTTATTAAATCTAAAAGAAAAGGAAAAAAAATCATTGGAACACGCTATATAATCAATCCTGACCTGGCATCTCAACTTCAGTCACTTTATCACCAACATGATGTGGCTTCTTTCTTTCTTTTCTACAAATATTTTCATGGCAATGAGCTTTATTCCCTGGTACCCCATCTGTTTGAATTTAAGAGTGCTACTAGACTAGTATCTAAATCCCACCCTTTTACTAAATGCAACCACCACTTCTAGTCAAACATTTTTTTTTTCACACTTCTCACCTGTGGAAGGGAGTTCCACAGGTGAGAAGTGTAACTTGCTTCCCTGATAATAACAATCTTCAAAAATTTAAATGAATTGTCAATTGCCATCTTCTGTCTTCTTGAATCCCATTCATCTTTTGTCCTTTCCTGAATTCTCCCTATTCTCTGTCTTCTCTTTCCCTTTGACTCTCTGTGACCCCCTGCGTACTAGTGGCATTCCTGCCTTGTTTGGGGTGAAATGATTCATGTTCCTCATCTGTTGGAAATGGTCAGATGATTTGCTTGAAGTTGGAACCATATCATTTATTCAAATTCTCTCTTCAACAAACATTTTAAATGAAGCCAGATCTTAAAACACTGACTACCAACCATGACTAATCTCATGCCAACTACTAGTTACTCATGCTTGGCATTTTCTGATACATTTTTGTCTGCAGGTACCAACATGAGTTCATTTAAAATGATACTTTTAGTGTGAAAAGTGTGTTTACACTTCAGTTGACATTATAAATCAAATCATAAAACTTTTTATTGCCTTAGCTTTTGCTATTATAAAATTGACATTTGAAGTCAGATTTTGTAATTGACTTCTGGCAGTCAACTGGTGCTAATCAAAATAAAGCCTGAATTGTATATTTCAATAGTCTGATGATGAAGATTATCATCAACTGAAAAAAAAAAAGTATTATATTAATTAAGCAACCATTATGTGACTATGAAACCCACTAGAGAGGTTGGCTAATTCCTGTTACAGGCACATTTGTATTTGTTCAACCTCAACAGAGCAAGCTTATACTGAAACTATGCTGTAACAGAGAGGGCATAATCTGGTATGATCAGTACACTCAAAGTCTTGGTCACGATGACATGTGACTTTGTAGTCAACAGCTTTTACTCAATTTTATTCAGAAATCTTGGATCAACCTGTGGTATGATTATCAGGCACTTCCTTATTGTGTCACTTGATGCAATTGTCTTTTCAGATTGATACTATCAAGAAGTCAGATATTTTTTTTTTTACAATGATGTTCAGCTAGTACAAATCCCGAGGGCCACTCAAAGTAGAGGATAATGGAGTAAAAGAGTATGTAGAAGATAATGGCTAACCCTAAACTTGAACAGGTTAAGATTGCAGTGATTGGAGAAGCAACCTCTTGGGAGTCAGTTCCACTAAGCCCCTGACAAATTGACCAGAGTGAGATTTGATTGATTGATTTGTTTTCTATGGCTTATCAACTCTTTGTAGGTTATTTAAAGTCAGAAAATATTTTTAGATTGTGAGAATTTTGGGGAAGATCGAGATGATTTATTGATAATAGTCTTACTAATTAACAGATATCTGGGGGATTCCAAGGTATGAATCCACCTCTATAACAATATAACAAACCCAACTGGAATTGGAACTTGGTTCTCTGGTTAAAAAGTCAGTCATTTTCCATTATACCACCTGAACATCCAAGCTTACATCACTTGGTATTCTCAAGTGGTCACCTACCTATGTAGTGACCAGGCTCAATGTTGCTTAACATTGGTGATCATATGGGAACCAATATTTCAATGCTATATGGCCGTAAGTCATGAAATTCAAAGCTGGGTTTCATTGTCAAAACATTCTAACTGCTCATCAATGTGCTCATATATAATAGATTATTAAGTTTATATATGTATATATAGTCAGATTGTAGTAACTACAGGGGAATAAGCTTAATTGAAGCTGTTGGTAAAGTTTTGCCAAGATCTTGTTCAATTGCCTCCAAAGTCACATCTGTTCTTAAGTGATACCAAAGAGTCAATGTGGGTATTGCATTGGTAGAGGAACAATGGTCATGATCTTCACAGCTTGACAACAAGTTTTCGTTGACCTAGCTGTTTGATACTGTGAATAGGAACTCCTTGTGGACAATTCTAAGAAAACTAGGTTGCCTACCTGAATTTGTCAGGCTGCTTAAAGAAATGCACAGCAACACAAAAGCTAGGTTGAACATCAATGGTACTCTGTCTGAACAAATTTCTGTTGAGAAAGGTGTGAAGCAGGGCAATACACCTGCACCTACTTCATTTTCCATCTTGTTTGTATTGATGCTCACACATGCCTTTAGAAACTGTAGCATTGATGTATACAATGTCAGGACAATATACAGAAGCAACTTCACTCTGTAGAGAAATCTCTGCCAATTAAAACCCTAACACATAGGAGAACATAAGCAAGAACTGCGTGTAATCCATTCTTTGCAGTTGTGGCAAAGAAGATAAGCATCCTGGGTAGGATGATAAACTACATCTGCATCCTGGGTAAGACGATAAACTACGTCCAGCAGCAAGGCCTCTGATCAGGTGGTTTTGAGGAGTGTGGAACCACCTCTTAATTGCTGGTGTTCCCAGGTCCACTCTGACCCAGGGTGGTAACACCTGTTAGGGTCCGAGCTATGGGCAAATAGTTAACCCTGAAACTGGGGTAAAAACACTATGAAAGTGTAAAAAGAGGTTTTAATACCAGAAATACTTTGTATAAAAAAAATTATTATCCAGCAATAAATGTTTGAAGAAAAAAAGCTATTAATAGCAATACATTTTTGGAAAAAAAAAAAAAAAAAAAAAAGAAAATATTATTACCAGTGATACATTTTTGAAGGAAAAATATTACCAGAAATAGATTTGTGATAAAACAAAATATTATCAGCAATAAAAATTTTGTCAGCATTAGATAACCCATTGAGGTTGATATGCTGTAAAACAAAACCAAACTGAACCAAAGAAGATAAAGGTGAAACAAACTGCACCCTAAAAGTAAGACTGGAGGAATATTAAAAAGCCATAATGAGTGGTGAAACAATGGAATTAGACAGTGCTAATCATATTTGGAGGGGAAAAGGGTAGTCATCAGCCACTGTGGAATGAAGTGAAAATACTGGACAAGGAGGAAGACAGGAGAGTTAGTCATGTCAAATATTCAGTGTGTATAATAGCTTTAGTTTAAAAAATATTATATGGAAGCCATTAATAAAGAAAGACAAATGACAGCAAGTCTTCAGCAGCAGCTGTAACAAAAGAGACAAGCTTCAGCTGAGTGCAGTCAAGCATAACAAACAGCAGCAGCACTCATCAACAGGCAAGGTTAGGTTTATGGCTCCAAGTACTCCACAACAATAGCCTAGTTGATTAAAACATTGGTTCATGACATTGTAATTGTGAGTCCAACCCATGGGCTAGGTGTACTTGGATTCAGTGGAAACAGAGCAAGCAATAACTGAACAGTACTAAAAATAAAAACTAGACAAAATATCCTAAGATGTAGGCAGTGGAGTGAGAACAGTTTAGTCCAGTAGATTAAATAAAGGGTTTGGTTTGGAATTCCTTGTAGGTTACTTGGATTGATATACACCTGATGAAGGCTAAGTGCACAATGGCGGAAGCATTGCAACAACAAAGATGAGGATAATAGTCCAAATGTAGATGTGTAAATCATCAAATAAAGTTCAAATTTCACTTGGAGCTGTTTGTGGTTATTTTAAACTAATATCCTTAGAAAATGCATGAATAAACAATTAGAATCTGTTTCATTACATCTTGACAAAATATCTCATCACTGGCATGCCACAATAGATGGCAGGGGAAAAGTAAATATGAGCACTGAGTAAATATGAGAATGTTTGTTTTACTACTGCCTTCTTGTATTGTTTTCTCTTTTCCCAATTGGTAATCCTTTTTATCTGAAATTGTTATCCTGCCTTTATAATAGGTGCACAAAAGCATGCACACAGTCTTTAGTCATGTTCTCCTCTATCGGGGGGGGGTCTTACTCGGGAGAGATATCTGCAGCTGCAGAAAGAAATATAAAGGGGAGACAGGCCGCCCCCTTAAGGTAAGGCTTCAAAAACACCAGAAAGCTGTAACACAGGGGGAAGTGGAAAAATCAGACATGGCTGAACACATATGGAGAGAGAAGGGAGATCACTGCCCTCTGTGAGATCATAGACAAAGAACACCATTGGAAAATTCATAAACTTAAGGAATCAGCACATATGCTAGACCACAAAAATCTGCTGAGCCGACCAAGCATAGAAATGAATACAATATGGGAACCAGTAATAAGGAATGCCAGAAAAAAGCAATAACAACAGCAAAACAGCAATATGAGCACTGGTAAAAAATGGTTGCTGAAGACATTAGGTTTATAATACCCAGGAATTCATACACAGATGTCCACAAGGACACATGGCACAGTGAATAAAGGCATTAGTTAGATCCAGTGACAACCACCTGAAGAAGGCCGGAGGGTACAATGGCCAAAACATTGTAATAAATATGGCAATAAAGATGAGGATAATAATCCGAATAATGTACATAATACCTCATCTCAGAAATATAGAAAAATGTGCTTGTGTTATACTTGTAATTTTTCACCTATTATGACTTCCTACTCCTATTAGCTAAGTTTTTGCGTTTAACACAAGAACTTAGATTTGGTAGGGAAAATTGTTTATATTAATGGAAGCTGACAGAGGCAGCACTAAATAACTGTTACCCTTCTAGTCAACCTCGACAATTGCCATTAAGTAATTTCTATCTCATCGAGTAAAAGGTTTCAGTCTATGAAGCATCAATCCATATGTTCAAGTTTTTTCACTTCTGTATTAGATTGATTTTTTTTTTCTTTTTATGACAATGCTTAATGTTTTTATGGCAGTTTAATTGAAGTGAGAAAATAGATATTGGGAAAAGTTTCAAGTCGGTCATTTCTTAGTAGAACAAAATTCAATATATGAATTCTGAAAAACATGACACAGAAATTTCTGAAAAGAAAAAAAAAACTTTTTGATGGAATGAATTTTTCCTTATTCATCCCAGACTTTTTGAAGTTTACTAATTCTTGACTCATTTCTTTTGCCTTAATTTCAGTTACTATTTATTGCAAGTTCACTCAAGCTATCAATATTAACTTTTCCATTTGATGAAGCATTGACAAACATAATTATTAATTTAGACTAGCATTTACTTTTGTCTTACTTTCAGTTGCTTTTTAATGAAGCTTCACTCAGGTCATCAATATTATCTTTTTCACAAGATGAAGCATTGTGAAATATATATATATATATATATATATATATATATATACAGTCAACGACGAAATTATTTATACACCCATTAATTTTGAATATTTTTATCCATTTCTCAGAATCTACAAATATCAGCCCAAAATCTTCATCTTGATCAGCGATTTACTTTCCAGCAAGATAATGATCCAAAACATATATCAAATCAGTGACTATGTGACTTCAGAAAAGAAAGATTACAGATTTGCCATAGCCTTCAATGAATTCTGACTTGAATCCTATTGAAAATCTATGGCAAGAATTGAAGGTTTGAATAAATTGTCAGTCACCAAAAAACCTTTGGGAATTAAAACTTGTAACCATTGAAGAATGGAAGAAAATCCCAGAAAAGACTTGTTCAAATCTCATCAAAAACTTTAGAAAATGATTGCAGCAGGTTATAGAAATGAGAGGTCATGTTATTGATTATTAATATTGTGAAAATTGTTCAATTTTTTTATTTTTCATACTGTACAAATAATTTTGTCTTTTCCTGTTTTGCATAATTTGCCGATCAAATTTGTTGTATTTAACACATTGTTATGAAAATTGAGTTTTATATTCTGTTTTTGTGCTTATTAACATATAAAAAACATGGTATCATACAAGCATTAGATTCTGAGAAATGGATAAAAATATTCAAAATTGATGGATTTATGAATAATTTTGTCATTGAATGTATATATATTTTTAATAGGATTTACTTTCATCTTAATTTCAGTTGTTTTTTTATTGCAATTTGGCTCGGGCCACTAAATCTATTGCAGAAAATAAATCCCAGAGATGGAAAATTTGAACTTATGTCAATTTCATCTGAAGGAACCCCGATTGAACACACCAGCTGCTTTAACTATTAGGCTACAAGGACTTTATGACTTTTCAGAAAGCCAAATAAACACACCATTCATAATTTTTCTTAGCATGATATTCGTTTTTTTATTTGTATAAGTGTTATATCAGTATTTATTAGGTAAGACACTACTAGCCATTAATTTTGACTAGTATTTACTTTGATTTCAGTTTTTTTACTTCACTGCAACTTTATTCTGGCAGTAAATTTAGAACAAAAGAATAGAAACAAATAAGCTAATCAACAAAAGAGACAAAATAAAAATGCTCATCAAGATAGTTTATTTGTATTTTGTGTCCACATTAAATGTGTTGAATGCAAGAGAAAAATACAAATAAATGAGATAAAAAAATAAAATTGTAAATAAAAAAGAAAAATTAAATAAATTCCATTTTTTGTGTGTGCGTGGCCTCGTTCCCAATAACCATTACACATAACATCACCATAGACTATTTCAAACTTCCAGCTTCCCAAGGAATACCAGGATGTAGACAATGGAATTTTAACTACCCCACTGGTTCTTGATAATGACTGAGATGGTTGAAAGTACTTGAACAAAACACTAACAAAATCTGAACTGCAGACAGTTTATTCACAACTTTGAGCACAATATTCAACACATTAAAAATTTGGAAAAATACAATAAAAAAATTAAACAATCAAATCTTGTCAGTTCTTTTTAATCAAACTTGTTTAAATAAATACTTACTGTCTAAATATACCTTTTATTTATATATATATATATATATATAAAAAATGAAAAAGATTTTGAATTAGAATATTTTAATTTAGTATTTTATATAAAACTTTGCTGCTATGCTCCTAGTTGACTTGATTTATTTTGGGCTGCAATTATCTTATATAAAGGGCTTCCAGAATTTTAAGTCTTTGCTTATTATTATTTTGATAAAGTACTTTTGACTAATATCTGCCTAAAATGTGAATGTGGACATGGGTGTTCTTTTAAATGTTCTGAAATTGAACTATTCTTATTGAAAACACTAATCTATCCCCCACTGATCAAAGTAAAAAATAAAATTAATTATATACTATATTAAATTTAATACAACCATTGTAGTGATCCAAAACAATTCTTCTCTGTCAACTAACATCCTACAAAATGACCAACATTTTATATCAATTTAAATGTCCTTTGGGAGATTGCATCTCTGATAAAAATGTTAATACATATGTTGGTTTTACAACAGCAACATTAACTAGATGGGATACATTTCACTTGAATGGGCATAGTTCAATCGCAGAACATTTAAAAAAAACACTCATATCTACATTGACAGTTTAGGTAGATATTAGTCAAAAGTAAATTAGTACTTCATCAGAATAATAAGCAAAAACTTAGATTTCTGGAAGCCCTTTATATAAGAAAATTGTGGCCAAAAAAAATAAAGTCAACTGCGAATATAGCAACAAAATTCTTAAATGTTTACAGCACCAAAATTTCATATAAAATACTAAATTATAATACATATATATATCTTCACTCTATGGCATGCTGTTTTGTAACTAGAGATCTGAGAAAGAGTAGAGTATGTACAAACTACAATAGTCTTGGGATCAATAAGAATTTCCAGTTGTGTGAATGTTCCATGACTAAATAAAAAAAAAAAAAAAAAAAAAATAGAACAATACGATCTAGTACATTAAATGTACTGAGAATATTGCTGTAGAGACTAAATCTTGGAGAAAGGCTGATTTGGTGTTTTTGTTTTTTTTATTTCCAGCACTATCTGGTAGACAGATCCATACTACAAGGTGATAATTAAAAGGAAATACTTGCATAATTAAATGCTTCTTTTTTCTTGTTCTTTTTTTTCACAAGGAAAAAATATATGAAAATCAAATATTGCAGCTTAATCCACATTTAATAATTATAAGATTAATTGCATTATGCGAAAGTAATGCTAATAATGATTACTGGAGAGTTTTGATTTAATTAATTTCTTTTAAGATGTTGAAACACATCCACACAAGAGAAACAGTATTTAGATAGGCATTCTATAATGAACCCACTCAGAATGATTATTTGCTACATTGACATTACTGAGGAGTTTGAAATAATCAATTATGCGTAAACATGCATGCACACACACACGTGTGTGTGCATGCAATACACATGCATACAACACGCATGCACTGAGATGCACTAGACATATATACAAACAAAATCTACATGTATGCACTAAATACCCACATTTAAATGCATACACTAAAGATGCATAGACATACAAATTATATATATATATATATATATATATACACAAATCCAATATATAAATGGTGCGATGGATAAATTGTCACCTGAATTACACAAAAATGAAAACAACACTGGCATCTCATTTTAAATTACACAAAAATATCTTGAAATACTAAAGAGTAAATTTATTCAATAAAATTGTTATTGGCTTCAACCACAGCCTCCAGATGACTTTGGAATTTTCTGCAACTCTTCTGAATGATCTCCTTGTTTAAGTTGGTGAATGCTACCATAATCCTTGCCTTCAGTTCATCTTTAGCAATACAAACAGTTTTGTTGGTCTCTCACTCAACTGCACCCCCACATAAAAATCAAGGTGGTTGCAGTCTGGGAAATTAGGTGGTCAGATGTAAGGGGTGATGTGGCCACAGAAATTGTCTGAGAGCCATGACTGGGTTCTCTTGCTTGAGTGGCATGATGTAGAGTCCTTTTGCCAAAAATAAGGTTTCCAGAAGCCATCATCTTGACCCAGAGCAGCACTACCTCCTCAAAGCATTTAATGAAGGCCTCCATGTTGAGTTTGAGGCTCTGTGGGAAGATGAATAGAGGCATAATATCACCATCATTGGTGATCACTCCAAACACCTTTGTAATCACCATTAGAATCCTCCAACTCTTTCAGGACACTCTGCACTGTCCTCAGATTGACACTCAAGCACTCTGAAAAGTTTGTATTGGAGGTTCTGGTATGAATGCCAAGCAGCACAGCATGCCATTACCAAATTTCTGGTGGAGTGAATTCTGTCATGGTGCTCTCACAAACAGTGCCTAACTGACCCTACTATACAGTGTAGTTGACAAAATCAAAAACAAACTCACCCATTGCTCACTATATATATATATATATACAAATCCAATATATATAAATATACATTCATTTTAAAACAATTTCAAATATACAGAACAATTTCAAGAAAAAAGAAAATTCAAATACACGACAAAGGTTCAAAAACTATTTATCCGAAATCACTTAAAAAGAAAGACTATCTCTTAATTTTCTCTTCAAAGAACTTTAAAATCACCTCTTAAAGAAATCTTTTAAATCTTAAAAACAATGTATATACTATATGATAACCAATTTTGTTTTTATATTCTTTTGAAAATTTCCTCTCTTAGCTCCAAACATTCTTAACACAGTCCACTTCAACATTTCTTATAACTTTTGAATCACTTTGTTTTTTACATTTGACATACTTTTCATGTACTTTGGCAGTTGAACATCTGTTTATATTACTGAGATGAGATATTACAACTATTTACATTATTCAGACTGTTGTCCTCATTATTATTGTCATAGGTACACTTCAGCCTGGTTACAGAGATAGCACTTGTAACAATTTTATAGGACATTATAATACACACAGAACAATCAAAGCTAATTGTGTGCAATCTTTTGGGGGGTTTTTTCTCCAAAAAATGCTCAGTGTGAAATGTCATGAATCCATTTCTGATCTTAGGTCAAAAATTTTAGTTGGGACCAAAAGAAAGGAAATGTGTTTTTTCTATAATAAATTTCATGTTAATTGTTTGGATGAGCTCTTTGCTATGGTACCTAGACTTTTTTTAATTTAAGAACTGTAAATTATTTGCTAACAGTTTAATTTCTAGAACATCCCACTTGTGGAACTCCCTTCCGGTTCCATGCTTTCCAGCCAAACATTTAAATGTAATGTCAATTGCTGTCTACTGTCTCTTGGGTCAAACAAGTATGATGGTGCAAGACCTGAATCTTCCACACCCTGACCCCTTGTGTCTTAGTGGCTTTACTGCCTTTCAAGGAGTGAGACCAATTTTAAAATAATACAACAAAATCAAAGGAAATAATAATAGTTATTAGAAATGGACATGTAATGCCAGCTCTATAATTATAATTAAAAATAATATATCCAAATTTAATAATAAACTAATAACAATTATATGAAAAACTGGAGATGATCAAAACCAAAAATAAATGCAATAACATTAATTTAACACCAAGCATAAAAAATATTATGCGACAATTGATCATTAAATTATGTAGGTGAGATTTCAAGAAATTTATAAAACCAAAAAGACACCTACAAAATAATTTATCTGATGGATTGGTTAATAATTTCAATTGCAATTTCAATATTAAAAATCCTATCTTTGTTAAGAAAGAAAATAATTTAAGATGTAAATGCATTGAAAGCATCCTAATTGATGATATTGCCATAATAAATATACAACCTGGTCTTTATACATATATTCATTCTTAAGAGAACTGCTGCTTTTGCAAGTTAGTATATTTCTAAAAAAAAAAAAAAAAAAAAAAAAAAATCAAAGAATTTAATGAAAATGGTTAATTTGCTGCATAGAAATAATAATAATAATAATTACATCATTCCATCTTCAATTACGAACACAATAATTACATCACTCTATAATTTTCTTTTCTTTTCAGAATATTGAAAATTTTTCAAATATTTTTTAATGTTCTCAGATTTTAACACAGTCAATTTCTCAACAATACTTCTCTGTATACAAATACTGATTGTTTTTCTTTTTTTTAATAAATCTTGGGCTTTGAAGTTTTCAAAATATATATATATATATATATATATATGTGTGTAAAAAAACATAAAATTCAAAAACTTATCTTTCCATCTCCAAGTTCTGCAGATATAATTCACTCATCAAGGGATTGGACAGTTCAAGAGAATTTTTATTAACAGATATCAGGTTACATAAACACCATTAACTTTTTTGCCAACTTTAAAATTTGTTCTTACTTAAAGCAATTATTTCATCCTCTGACAAGTAGATTAAATCTGTGAAACTTGGTTTGGTTTATTTTGTTTTACAGCATATAAACCTCAATGGGTTATTTAATGCCAACAACATTTTTAGGGTAGATTCGTATGAATAGAGTATGTATTCTTTGGTTTATTTTGTTTTATGGCATATCGACCTCAATGGTTTATTTAATGCTGGTAATATTTTGTTTTGTTAAAAATATGTTTCTGGTAATATATATTTCCTTCAAAATTGTATTGCTGGTAATAATTTTTTCAAAAAAGTATTGCTAGTAATGGTTAAGTATTTGCCCATAGCTGGGACCCTAACAGGTGCTACCACCCCGGGTCAGGGTGGACTTGGGAACACCAGCAATTAAGAGGTGGTTCCACGCTCCTCAAAACCACCTGATCAGAGGCCTTGCTGCTGGACGTAGTTTAACGTCTTACCCAGGATGCAGATGTAGCTTAATGTCTGTGAAACTTGAAATTGGAAAGATAAGTTTCATAATTCTATATTTTATTACATTAATTTTTTAATGCTCTATTTCTTAATATTGAGCACTTACAAAGATTGGATTTTTTAATCACTTCACCACAAGCAAGCCACTAAGACAATGGTTTACGCAATGTGAGAGAATATGACATAAATAAAACTATTGAAGAGGGAGAACAATGAAAGAACAGGAATTAAGAAAACTCAAGATAACGACTGACATCACATTTAGATTTCTGCTGATCAAACTTGACTGGAAAGCAAAAAGCCGGAAGTGTTCCACAAGTGCAAGAGAAAAATTGTTAGTATAGACCTTGTGAAAGTCTAGGTACCAAAGACGAATGTTTATCAGGTCAATTAAAATGAAAATATTTATAGAAAACACACAGGGTAGCTACATTAAGGCAATGAGAAAGTAACTGAAGCCAAGATGCCAGGTCAAGACCAGTAACTCTTCAGATTTCTTTGGATTTTATCTAAAAGCTCTAAATACATAGCAGACACCAGACCAGATGTGGTAGCAAAATATTCAATGCATGAACGAATAATAAATTTATAAATGTGTATGATAGATTCTTGTGAGAACAATTGTCTAGCACGACACAGCAAACCAATTTTTCTAGTAGCAGACCAATTGATTCAATATAATCTTTTGACTTCATGTAAGCAAAAGAAGACACAATGAGTCAATGTCCTGGAGGTTAGCCTCAGGTATGTTGATAGAAGGTGAAAAAGGTTCTCTCAGATGATTAAAAGAACAGTTTTCTTTTGAAGATGTTAAAATTAACAAAGCATTTCTTAACCCCAGTTAACAATAGATTGTTGGCAATTTTTCTGAGATCACCTGCCAATTTGAACTTATTGAATGCTTTAAATGAATTATCTTCTAGAAACAAAATGGTCAAAGTACAAACTTTATTATATATATTTTGCTATAATATAGAAAAAAATAATGCACAAATGATTAATTTTTAACATACCACAGGTTCAAAAATAAAAGCATCTATAAGGTAAAAAAAAAAAAAAAAATGGCTTGTGTATTTTTATCGAGACAATTACTCTGGTGCAATCAGATGCTTTCAATATATATATATATATATATATATATATATATATATATATAAAAACTGCCAGCCTATGATTTTATTTTACAAGTCTGACCTTGTGTACATATGTGTAACAATCAGTGGCATAGCTAGTGGGGGGACGAGGAGGGTGCAGACTGCCCCGGGTGCCAGCATGGGAGGGGTGACACAATGTCACCCCCAACAAAATTTTTCAACCAGGCTAAGGTGCCAAAAATAGTCTGAAAACAGTGGTGGAGACACAGGGTTTCACAGGCAGGCATATGACCCCCCCACACACACACAAAATAATTTATGATCCCCCCAGTTTTGAAAATAACCATATTGAAAAGCTCATAACTATTCACATTTTAAATTGAATGATTCTCTGAGGAGATTCATTTATTCATAGCCCTCTGAACAATCATCCAATTCTTCCACAAAGACCAACATACACTAAAAATGGGTTAGTACAAATTTTTCATTGAGGGCAGTTAAACTATACCTTTTCTATCCACTAGGCACATCTCTTAAGTTAATTCTCTTCATAAATTTTCATGAAGATCATAAGTTTTCCCCATTGAAATCTTCTATAATTGCTGAAATTATCTATGTTGGTTGGCTTATTACTTTAAACATTTAATTTTTTATATATCCTGAATATGTTTCATTTTCAGATTTATTTAGAATTTTTAGTAGAACCTGAAATTTATATTGAATTTGTTTATAGTTTATGTTATGGCACATATGACTGGCTGTAGAAGAGATGCATATTAGCAGAAGTTGACATTCTGATAGCAACAGCTTTAAAAAGAAAGCTTTCTTTTTTTTCTTTTGCTTAGTGTGTCGGGTCACCAACTCTAATAAAAGTATTCCTTTACAGCCAGTTATGTCAGTAATACTTTTCTTGGTTCAGAAACACAGATACCTAGACACTGCTGTTAATAAAGACATACCTTTTCCACAAAAATGATTTTTTTTATTTTAATTTGTATTATTTATAATTTTATTTCTATTTTATGGAGTAAATATTTAATAAAATTTCAGCCAGTCTTGCATTTTGCATGGATAGATATCTACTCTATCTCCCTGTGTGTGTGTGTGTATATATATATGTTAGGATAAAGAACAAACAGGAAATGTTTATCAATCTAACATGTTTCACTTTTATTAAAGCTTTGTTCAGCCTTCTCATTAGTGAGCTTTTCTTAGTGTTCAAGTTCTTCTGTGTATGTAAGGAGGTGTTTATGTGTGTGTATATATATATATATATATATATATATATATAGAGAGAGAGAGAGAGAGAGAGAGAGGGATACACAAAAATCCAAAATGTTTGTGCAACCAACAGACTATCTGCCAAAAAAACTAACAAAAAAAAATCCCTAAGGAAAACCTTACACAAGAAAAAAATGACAAACTTAAAAACAACAAAAACAAATGGCAAACACCTACCTAAACAATAAATAACAGTGTTCATTGCCTAAACCAGTGCTTCTCAACCTTTTTATTTAACAGCACACTTAGAAGCAAAATTTTTAAAGGCTATACATTTAAATGTTATGAAATAAAACCATAGATTTTTAAAATACACGCAAATATGGACTTACTTTATTTCAATATTTCTGTTCAACTATTTGTGCAGCTTATTTAGTGTGAAACATGTGCATGTTTTTTTTTTCATGATTTCTTCAATGTTTGGTTGAATGTGTGATGAGCAGACTCTCATGCTCCCTCCCCTGAATTGAACTCCAATTCTCTGTTACCCGCAGTAACCACGGAAGGCACTTAACCGGCCATTGGCAGTTGATAGGGCAGACCCTTGAGAGATCCGTCACCAGGTGTAAAAAGCCAGTGCAATTGACCAGAATGATGTGCATCGGTCTCAATCTAATGTATAGTGCCAGCACCCATGATGGCATGTAGGCGATGACAAGCATATGACTACTGGCTGGATCAACCAGGTGTTGTTCTTTACGTGTGTATTGTTATTGACCTCGGCAATGAACAGAGAAGCTGCCAGTGGGTGCATAAGATGGAATAAGCAAGCCTTTGTTATTCAGACCATTGTTTTCTTCAGTTCAGTCAGTCTCGCTTCTTCTCCGTCTTCAGTCAGTCTCGCTTCTTCTCCGTCTTCAGTCAGTCTCGCTTCTTCTCCGTCTTCAGTCAGTCGCTTCTTCTCCGTCTTCAAGTCAGTCTCTTCTTCTCCGTCTTCAGTCAGTCTCCTTCTTCTTCTTCTCCGTCTTCAGTCAGTCTCGCTTCTTCTCCGTCTTCAGTCAGTCTCGCTTCTTCTCCGTCTTCAGTCAGTCTCGCTTCTTCTCCGTCTTCAGTCAGTCTCGCTTCTTCTCCGTCTTCAGTCAGTCTCGCTTCTTCTCCGTCTTCAGTCAGTCTCGCTTCTTCTCCGTCTTCAGTCAGTCTTCTTCCTTCTTCTCCGTCTTTCAGTCAGCTTCTTCCTCGTCTTCTTCTCCGTCTTCAGTCAGTCTCGCTTCTTCTCCGTCTTCAGTCAGTCTTCTTCTTCTCCGTCTTCAGTCAGCTTCTTCTCCGTCTTCAGTCCTTCTTCTCCGTCTTCAGTCAGTCTCGCTTCTTCTCCGTCTTCAGTCAGTCTCGCTTCTTCTCCGTCTTCAGTCAGTCTCGCTTCTTCTCCGTCTTCAGTCAGTCTCGCTTCTTCTCCGTCTTCAGTCAGTCTTCAGTCTTCTTCTCCGTCTTCAGTCAGTCAGTCTCGCTTCTTCTCCGTCTTCAGTCAGTCTCGCTTCTTCTCCGTCTTCAGTCAGTCTCGCTTCTTCTCCGTCTTCAGTCTTCTTCTCGTCTTCTTTCTTCTCCGTCTTCAGTCAGTCTCGCTTCTTCTCCGTCTTCAGTCAGTCTCGCTTCTTCTTCAGTTCAGTCATTCTCGCTTATTTGTCTTCTTCTTCAGTTCAGTCATTCTCGCTTATTTGTCTTCTTCTTCAGTTCAGTCATTCTTACTTCTTATTTTTTATGTTTTTTAGAGTTGACAAACCTAATTCACATAAATAAGAAGAAAATTGCAATAAACTGATAAAGCATTTTTGCTCGTTGATTTCCCAAGATGGGATGGAAATGATTGCAAAACTTTTCCCCCTCCACCTCTTATAGTCAGAAGAACACAGAATGCATCCTGGGATATTTTTCATAGCCAATAAAATGGGACAGCTTGCATTTTGACATGGCTCAGACCAGATCTGCCTTAACTACTAGACAGACATACCATGTTTGCTTGGTCATAGTCTGGGAATTCTTTTGCCTTTTTATCAATTTTGATTTGCTTTAACTATATTTCTTGCTTGAATGATTTTTGCTGTTTCATCTTCTTGATCCTTTTTCTTTTCACTGTAAACTTTATTAATTCTGATTGTGTTATTTATCTTGCACTTTAATAATGACTTCTAACTCATCATAGCTAATGTGGGATATTCCTTTTGTATTGAAAACTAAAATGTTTCAATGGGTATTAGCGAATGTTTTATTTTGAGCCCTTAAAAAGATAAAAATACTTTTTAAAAAATGAATATTAAAACAAAGTATTTAAAATAACATAATGGAAAAATATTGAAAAGAATTATTTAAAAAAGTTTAATACTTATTCATTTATTCAAATACTAATGCTGTACCATTACTACTTCCACACACACACACACACATATACATATATATATATTTGGACATTATTTCATGGCACACACAACTATGCTGCAGCATGGCAGTTGAGAATCACTGGCCTTAGGCTATCAAAACAGAACAAAAAAAACACTTCACAGCATCAACCCTCTATGAGGCTTAGCTTGAGTCACTACTAATGTTTCACAATCTTCAGGCAGGTAAAATGTTTATGTATCTCACTTCATTTGGTTTAATAGATTGAATGAGATGCAATGTCTTTAAAGCAAAATCCTACAGCAGTTGGTTTTTCAGACCCATAAAATATTCAGCTTATTCTAATATATTTCTTTGCCTGATTTATTGAAAAAAAAAAGAAAAGTGTTTTCTATTTTACTTGTTTATTCATAATAAGCATTAATATTATTTATAAAGTATTTGCTTATAAAAAAATATCTTTAGTTTAGGAACAGAATGCAGAATAATGCATATATTTTAATAATATAAAAGAAATCAGAAATCACATTATTTATATTTTAAATACAGGTTTATCCATTGAATGATTATATATATATATATATATATATATATATATATATATATATATATATATATATATATACACACACACACACACAAAGAATAATCAGTATTATCTTTAATTTTCATGAATCTCCCATAAGAGTGTTCTAAGAAAAATAATTTTATCTCTCGTTTTAATTTTCTTATATTTTGAAATGACCCAGGAGAAAGGCAACAAAGCTGTTCATTTTTTTCTTTTTATGACACATGCCCCTTCAGGATGCATATGATTATAGTTCTCCACATCTTCCAATCCTTTAGAACACCAAGCAAATTCTGTCCCCTTTACAATCCCCACCCCTAGCCCTGTTCTGCCATCCATTTACACAAGCTCCTTATAGGATAGAGTACTTGATGTGTCTCTCTGCTCTCCTTACCTCAATAAGTTCTATGAGTGTTAGATTCTCCAAGCCCTCTTTCCTCATTATGTGTCCTAGAGATTTTATCACTCTTTCTTTTTGTTTCTATTTTCCTTAAAACTTTTCTTCTTGTTCATATATTCCATTGTATTCTCAACATCCTTTACAGCTCTGTTGCACTAAGTCTCCTCTTCATTAGTGAGAAAATTGTCCTGCATTCAATTTCATGTAGAAGGATAGATATTACAAAGCAGTTTCGTATTCTTTTTCTTTGTTTCTAACAAACTCCTTCTGTTTTTTAATACTCAAGGTATTTTTTGCTATTCCAATGGACCATCAGATTTCTGTTTCATATTTTTCATTGCCGGGTATAACACTATCCAGATAGTTAAATCTCAGCACTTGATTGATTATAAGGTCACCAATTTGTAGTTTGTACTGTAAGCTGGTCCTCTTGTTAGCAACTCTACATTGTCTTGTAAGTTAAGGACAGTTTATTCACAACTTCAAGCATAATACTCAACACCTCATTTAAAAAATGGAAAAATATATTAAAAAATAACAGATTTGTTTGGCTTTATGTATATAAATATATGCACAAATAAAAAGCTCAAACACTAATATTCCATGGTTATAATTTATTAAAAACTATAACCATGGAATATTAGTGTTTGAGCCTTTTATATTATATTCTTACTCTGTCCTGAACATTGAGTTCTATCTGGATTCTATCCTCTTGAAAATTTTTATATATATATATATATATATATATATATATATATATATATATATATATTTATTAGGCACATGGCTGAGTGGTTAGAATGTACACTTTCTGACTATGAGATCCGGGTTTAAATCTCACCATGGTCGATCGATTTGTTAGGATAGTGACTTCCTGATGTTATCGAATTGGATCAAGGTTGATCCCAGCATGCATCACCTTTAGAAAGTGCCTGAAAACCATACCACGGGTTGACCCAAGCCTTGTAAGTGAAACTGGGTAGATGGAACTCTTGTGGGTCATCGATTGCTGTGCTAGCACAAAGTCACAAGTCATCGTAACTGAGGACATGAACGTGCTGGATTGTTCAAGTTATTGATCACATTAGGTGTTAAAGTGATAACTCCACCCAAATACCTCAACACTCCTTCAACAAACTGATATCAACAAACATTATTGTTTCACTCTATCATCCTTTTGCCTCTCCTATTTTTTCTTTATCCTTATACGTCCCCCCGCCACTTAAAAATGTACCTTCTTTTTTTTTTTTTAAATAAATAGAAAAAAGGAAGTGATGTTCCATGTGCGGCCTGCTTACAAACAAAATTGTTCATAACCATTTTTGGTTCTCACCAGTCGAGGTGCAACTAAATGCACTGAAACGAAGTTGTATCTTTGTAGTGAGTAAATTGTTTTTGTCTATATGAAAAAATTATAATAAATAATTGTTGCTCTTCTATCGGTATTGAACCCTCTTTTGAATTAATGCTGTGAACATTAGAACTTATATATTTTTTGTTCTCATTATATTTGGATAAATATTTGAAAAAATTAGGTGAGCAGCCGATCATGTTATATTGGGTTCATCTATTTGATATCTTCAGGTGATCTGGGCTAAATAATTTCCTAACACTGCCAGTTTGTAGATTTAATTCTTTATCCAAATATTGGACAACTTTCTTATTCATATTGACTTCCATTTTCAAGATGATGAGTCTGAAAAGCATATTGTGGAATAATATTGATTTATGGCAATTACGTGAATGCTGCATCCCCCCACCCCGCCTGCAAGTATAATAAAGGACATCCCTAAAGGTATAGAGTAAAGGTTATCTAGAAATTCCTCTGGTAAAATAATTTTCAAAGATAAAAAGAAAGCATATGAAAAGACTTTGAAAGAAGATGGACATGAACCTAAATTGGAATTTAAAACAAATAAAAACAACAATGAAGAACAATTTGAAGAAAAGAAATAATTTATTTTAACCACCCTTTTAACTTAGAGATCAAATGTAAGATAGGGAGAACATTTTTCAAATTAGCTTCATACCTCGCACCTCTCGCCAGTGGAACACCCTCCCCAGTTACTGCTTCCCTGAAGGCTATAATCTCCAACTATTCAAATGTAATGTCAATCAACATCTCCAGTTACCTTGATCTACCCACTATCCTTCTCCTCATCCTATCACTCCTATCTGCTCTCACTCCGCAACCCCCTGCATCCTAGTGGCTTCACGCTTTGCTTGGGGCGTAATGCAAAAAAAAAAAAAAAAAAAAAAAAAAAAATACTTTCCCAAAAATTCTGATTTACACAAGATATTTAATAAAAATACAATTAAATTATGCTACATCTGCACTAGTAATTTAGAAATCACAATAAAAAAAAAAAAAATGACAAAACGCGAGGAATTTCAAAAATAATGTGCAACGAGTTATCGTTAATAGTGAAATATGTAACTGTAGAAATAAAAGTAGATGTCCACTAGGGAGAATTTGCAAAACAGGAGGAGTAATTTATAAAGCAGAATTAAAATATACAAATTCGAAATTACACAAGATATTTAATAAAAATACAATTAAATTAAGCTAAAGTTGTTCTAGTAATTTAGAAACCACAATAAAAAACAAAATGCTAAGAATTTCAAAACTAACGTGCAATGAGATATTCTTAACATTGAAATATGTAACTGTAGAAATAATAGTAAATGTCCACTAGATGGAGTTTGCAAAACATAAGGAGTAATTTATAAAGCAGAAGTAAAAGATACAAATGAGCAGAATAAAATTTACATAGGATGTACTGAAGACAGCTTCAAAACGAGATTGTATAATCACAAGTTATCATTCAAGCTAGAAAGATCTAAGAATTCTACCAGACGAATCAGTCATGAGTGGAAATTAAAAGAAAAAAAAAACTGCTAAGATCCAATTGTAAACTTGAAAATAATATAAAGCCAAACCTTGCAACAATCTGCAATCTTTGCCAAGAAGAAAAGTTAACAGTAACATTTCCGGACCAGAAAAACCTTCTGAATGAGAAATCATAAATAATGACATGATGTATAAAGACAAAAAAATTCCTACCAAGTTCATTTGAACCAGGATGAAAACATGTACATTTCATATAAACCCCCCTCCCCACTGATACAATTTCAATACCCTCACCTTCTATTAAGCTTTGCATTGTGCATTTATTTATTTATTTTTAAATAATAAAGTGTTAGGAAATTATTTAACCTGGATCATCTAAAGATACCGAATATCTGAAACCAAGGTGATTGGTTGATCTCTCAATTTTTTCAAATTTAAAAGCTCTGCCTGTTAAATTTTTATTTTATTTATACATGTATTGAGCACTTTTTAATATTACTGTTTCATGACCTAATTCAACTCTGGTCAATAACCTATATATATATATGTGTGTGTGTTAATATATATGATATGTGTATGTGTGTCTGAACAAATAAAATAAAATGTTCAGACTTATCTTCTTGACCCAGAGTTTTGCAGAACTGATATCCACTTATCAGGTGGTTATATAGTAAATTGAATTGACAGATATCATATTTCTTCAGGAAACTATTTTCATCATTGGTTTATTTTTCATTTGATTTTTCTTAAAGACATTATTGCATGATGTAATCTAATTTGAAATTGTGTGGTTATGTATGTTAGATAGTGTTTACATAAAGTTTTCCTGTTATGGACAGCAATAAGTGTATAAAAAATTTTCAGTAAATAAATTTTAAGCAAATTAACTGACCTAAATATTTGTCTCGAATATATAATGAAAATCCTTGACAAATATTTAGAGAGGTCAGTTATACAAAATAAACTCAAACTGATTTACTTAAAATGTTTAATTTTTTTTTTTATACATGTATTCGTTTCCATAACAGAAAATCTTTCATTACGTCAAGATTATTTAATACACATAACTGCAGAATTTCAAATTAAATTCCATCATGAAATAATGTCTCTAAGAAAGAACAAATTAAAAGCAAGATGTAAAAATTAACTCTCTTTAGAAATTTAAGTAACATATTTTTAAGTATCATGTATCTGTAAATAAATTAAATTTACTATCTAAGCCTCTTATGAGCAGACAGCAGCTCTGTAAAATCAAGTAGATAAGAGTAGACATTTTATTTCTTTATTCTATTTATTATGAATTGTTTACCATATATATATATATATATATATATATATATATAAACAAAGGATGTCTGTGTGTGTGTGATACCTTTTCACACAAGACTCTCAAACCGATTTTGACCAAACTTGGCACATACATTGTATTTATAAGGTTCTTAGCATAAAATAATAATTTTTAAAAAAATCAATAATTGATAAAACCGATAAAATCAACTTTTTTCCTCCAATTTTGTGCAAACTCGGTATGTAGGTTACTTACATCAAGATGAGCTCAGTGATACCTCATTTTTATTTCTATGCTACTGTGTTTAGTAAAAAACCACGAAAAACGAAAAATTGATTTCAACACAAACTTTAAACTAAAAAAATCCCTCAATTTTCAAGCAATCTAATACAAACTTCACACAATTGTAGCCAACAATAAGTTGATTAACAGTCATTTAACTTGATAATTGAGTCCACCCATATAGTGAAAACCTGTGTAAATAACGAAAAATGGCAATTTTTATAGCTTTCTTATTTTTCATTGATCTTTCAACCAATTTTCATCAAACTTAACAATTGATTTATAAATGTATCCTCTTTTACATCCTTGGTAGCACACTGACAAAATTGAATTTCAAAAACTCTAAAATAATTGTGGTTTGAAGTGGGTCCTCCTGTTGCCAGTTTTACCCCTTCATGTACTCAGCTAACTTTCAATTGAATAAATACAGACTACTACTGTTATATCAGTAACCGCATTAATTCAAAATGTTTTTAAATAAAAGTAATTTAAAGCAATTAAAGAAGATAGACTCTGTTACATCTAAACATGATGCTGTTTTTGCTCCATTGTAATGCATGTATGTACAGGCAAGTCTTCTGGCAGAAACTACATTATCTGTATATTTAGTTTTCTGATGCCAAGTGAGTCCACAAGCTGAGACAGACATACTTTATTACAAATGCTGTATGAAAATTGGTAGATGGGGTGTTTTCTGTGTCCACCTTTGTGACTGAGCAGACCTGCCTTTGAGAAGCAAACAGAGTCACATTCATCACAAAAGCACCACTCCCTTGTGCCCCTCTCAGTAAGAGGATTGAAGTCTTGTATACCAGCACGTTTCAGCTCAACATAAGCAACTCTGTTGTTGTCAAATTCTTCAACCTCCAATAGCAATCAGATTTCTCCATGCCTCCCTATCTGATGCAAAATATTCCCAGATATTAGTAAATATGTTCACCTTTTTAAGTGTATCCTTAAGGTTGTCCTTGAAGCATTTACATGATTTGAACTGAGGACACTTGCTTTGCATGAGTTCACCATATGAGTATCCTTTATGTGGACAAAGTAACCAGATCATCTATGTTGCGACTTCAGGATTGACTCAATGCATATTGTTTTAACCAAATACAGCACCCTTGTATCCAGCTCATGTGATTGCCCTGAGATCTTTACTATAACATGCTCACTCATATATATATATATATATATATATATATATATATATATATATATATATATTAAGCAATATACACAATATCCTACATTAACAGCACAACTTGTAATTTAATTCTGAATTTGAATTTATGTGTAGATTAACTTATAGAATTAAAAATAATGTTGGAAATAAGAAATACAAATTGTAAATTAGGGCGACACTGGTTTTAAAAATGTAAATAAACAAAGAAAGGAAATCAAGAAGGGGGGCAACTCTATATTTTTCAAAAATTAAGAGAGATATCAATAATTATAATACTAACTCAACTAATTATATCAGTAACAAAGCATGCCATGATAACAAAATATACAGTAATATACTATAAAATATATTACAAAATAAGATAAAATAAGGCATAATAATAATAGTACTTATTAATGGAAAGACAATAATAAAAATAAAATAATAAAAATAAAGTAAAATAAAACAAGAACCTTATATATGAACATATAAATATACAAATAAACACGTAAAAGTGTAGGTTTTGAATTTTAAGTTTGGTGCAGAACAACGTTTAAGATTGAACAGTCATATATATATATATATATATATGACTTCTGAACAGTCACATATATATATATATATATATATATATATATATATATATACGACTGTTCAGAAAGAAATAATTAATAGACTTGTTTAAATACAGAATGCAAAAGGAGAACATAAATGAAAATGATAAACGATGTTGAAAGTGATGCCCATTAGCATCAATACAGACTTGGGTCTTTCTTATTTTGTTTCTGAACACTGCTATCAGTTTCTTGTCATTATTTTGTATAGGAAGCATTTTAATTTTTGTCTGACAGCTTTATGAGCAGTTCCAAGACAAATATCTTGCCGCTGCTTTAACTTTTGTAATGTTTTTCTTGGACTGCATACTGTCAGAAGTATCCAAAAGTTTCTCCTCTGATAGTTTTGCTGGTCTTCCATCACATTTGGTATCATCCACTGATTGTGTTTCCTGAAATTTATCAGCAACATTACAAACTGCATTGTGATGCGGAACAGGCATATCTGAAAATTTATCAAGCACTACTGTTTGCTGTGTGTAACTTTGTAATGGCGCTAGTCCTGGTATTAAACATTAAAAAAAAATGCTTAAGTTATATCAATATAATTATGATAAAATGTATTTTATATGTATAGACCATTTCTGTAAATATTAACTTAAAAAAGCTAAAGATGATGATTGTGCTGATGGTAATGGTAAAATAAGAATGGTATCGATAGTCAGGAAACCAATGGTAGTGATGATGAGGAATAAGATACCATTATGATAACCATTTTCTTCATGGTATTTTTATGAGCAAGAAGTTACAAGCATCCAAAGAGGAGTGAATAAGAGACGCAGGGTAGCACCATCTAGAAGGGTATAAAATCAGTTGACAGCAAGAAAGGGTCTATAATACCCACAAATTCCTCATCAAGACCAGCCAGCCAAGAACAGTTGTCATAGATGACAAAGATGGCAAGCTACTGATAGACAGAGTGGAATTTCTGAAGAAGTGGACTGAAAACTGCAACATTATGTACCTCTTTATTGCAAACTGACCAAACTCTGTTGATGAATTCAGTGATATCTTAATTAGAAGTTGAATTCAACTCCATGGAAATGGGGCAAACACTGAGCAGTACTAAATAAGAACAAAACAACATATCCCTAGACATGGTCAGCAGAACGAGAATAATCTACTACCATAAATTAAGTAAAGGGTTCATTTTGAAATTCCCTGAAGGCTGTAAGTACCTGATGAAAGCTAGAGGGCACAATGGTTGAAACACTGATAATAACAACAAAGATGAGGATAACAGTCTATGTGTAAATAATGATAACTCCACATCCCAAATGTTCAGACAGAAATTGAAGTACAAAGTAAGAACAGTTATTGGTAAATCAGTACAATCACCAAAGTTAAGCAACATCAAGCCTGGTCAGTACCTTGATGGGTAACTGCTTGGGAATACCAGGTACTATAAGGTTGAATGTGCAGGTGGTTTAATGGATAATGGTTCTGAATTGTTAATTGGGGGAGCCAAGTTCCAATAGGAGTTGTGTTCATTATATTCACTTACACACAAATACCCTTGGGAAAGATATGAATCTACCTCTTTTATCTCCAGCTATGGGTTAATTAGTAAGACCTGTAGTACTAAACCATTATTATCTCAAAAAAAAAAAAATTCTTAGAATCTAAAAATATTTTCTGGCTTTAAATAACCTAAAAAAGGTTGATATGCCTGAGAGAATGAATCTGTCAATCATCTTAGCTTCAGTCACTTACCCACTACCATAAGGTTGTGTCTCTTTGCCTTTTCTATAAATACTTTCATGCTAATTGTTCAGATGAGCTCTTCGCTCTGGTACCTAGACTTTTTTTTTATTTAATCGCAGTACTAGACTGGCGTCAAGATCTCATCAATTTACAGTTGAGCCATCTAAATGTAGTCATAAGTTCTATGCTAACAGTTCATTTTCTCACACTTTTCACATGTGGAACTCCCTTCTGGTTCCATGCTTTCCAGCCAACTTTAATCTGTAAAAATTTCAATGCAATGTCAATCGCTATCTACTGTCCTCTTGATTACACTTTCCTCTTCCTGCTCATTATTAATGTTTGTTTTCTAATTCTTCCACACCCAGTAACCACTTATGTCTTTGTGACTATACTGCCTTGTATGGGGTTAAACCAAATAAAAAAAATTCAAAGAGTTTTAAGGGAAAGATTTATAAAATTTAGGAGAAAGATTTTATAAATTTCAACCAAAAGCAGTACTGGCTGATAAGTCAATGAATGTCAAATGTTTCCTTATAGGGAAATTACTGACATTCCCATACCAGTCGATGCATGTTTAGACAACCATTTTTTTTTGTTTTTAAACAGTTTGCATTATATCTAGCAGTCTGTACATTTGAGAGTTAAAGAAAATGTGCCCATACGGTACGATTCCAACCTGCACAAACTTTTTTTAGGGAAGAAAAACCACTATCGGATCTAGCATACTTTAGACTGCTCCAACCCTACTGGTAAGCCACATTTACTTTATCAAGACTATAGGATCCAGATCCTATAATGTTCTTAAAACCCATAAAACTGAACAAAAACTGAACAAACACAGACTCCAAATCAAATATTACAACTAATGTAATTTGATTGGCCCAGAAATACCAATGGCATGTCATCGCCTACGTCCGCACGTCTGACCTTGTTCTGTCTACATCATGGTACAGCGCACCAAAAAATTTAAACATGTTCTCAAGCCTATGACATGGATTACATTGCTTATATAAAAAACAACAATTAAGGAAAAGGTAGTTGGAAAAATTTTGGCAAAAAAGCAGATATGCTACATGACGACACTCATCACTGAAGTCCAAACTATACATTAAAATATTTTCTTAACACAACCACAGTCTATATTTCTTCATTCAATGCAAACAATGAAGACAGACACTCAAAATGTCATAAAAGTGAGTGACACCCACATCCATTTTTTTTTTTGCAAAATTTGAAACTTTATTTTATATACACATAACACTACATTTAACTGAAATTCTCCAAACTCACACACTTTACACTATAATTTGCAGTTGATCAACAAGAACACTTTAGTCAAAAATCCAAAAAGACAAGTAAATTTCAGAATTCCTGTTTTGTACATTTTGTTCTGTAGGAATTCTATTTACTTGTACAACTTGTTGAATTTCCTTTGTTACTTCTTGTTTCATATTTTGTGGCAATTGTGTTTAATATAAATTGGTGAGGGCATCTGACACCCACAAGACTCTCGAATGCACAGGCGAGTAGAGGTAATTCACACTGTTAAAAAAAACAAGGCATCTATTCAAACACTCATATCCAATAAAATAATACAATTACAGCTTAAAAGACAACTATGTAAAGAAATAAGTAAAAATTATTAACAAACCCCTTGAAAATGGATAAAGATTTGTTCGAAAGTATTTGGGATAGTAGAAACCTTGAACAATTTTGACACTTCTTTACCCTCACCAAACAGCTTATATTCAAAACATGTTTGAAAAAAAAGTTGCTGCCTATATATATATATATATATATATATATATATATATATATGAAGAAAATATCTGGAAAACCAAAACAAAAATCCTTAAAATGCGATTATGTTGTTTTAATATGAATGAAATATAACACGACGAAAACAATGGACATAAAAACAAGTCTTATCCAAAACAGATAAATGAAAATGTTTTGGATAAGACTTGTTTTTATGTCCATTGTTTTCGTCGTGTTATACTGATTATGTTAATTGACATTTCATTCATATTAAAACAACATAATCACATTTTAAGGATTTTTATTTTGTTTTTGTTTTTCCAGATATTTTCTTCATTCTGTCGGATTTATATCCATTTATATTTGCTTATCATATATATATATATATATATATATATATATATATATATATATATACACGCATCCATATGAAATAAGAACGAATCGAATATAAATTCTGACATTCGTAACATTAATTTAAAAGAGGGCTCAATACAATAGCAGAGCAATATTCTTTATTTTAGGATATTACATGAAAAACATGTGAATAATGCTACACAAATGCAATCATGTTTTGATGCGTATTAACACATCTCCTCAGGCGTTAGTAAATTTACTAACACCTGATGAGATGTTTTAATGTTTTTTACTTTAAAAAAGTATATGTATATGCATGTTTTTAGAATTTTTGACAGTCTTTATAATACTATCAAAACTATCAGGGAATATGTTCTGTATAATAATGTCCTCCCCACTAAAAAAAAAAATAAGTGACATGTTTTTGTCATGAAGAAAAAAAAAATCTAATGTCACTGAAAACTTTACTATTCCTGGAAAAATTTATGGAATGACCATGCAAAGAAAATGTTCACCTTGAGTTTTGTTTGTTTTACCAAAACAAACAAAACAGATACTTTAAAACAGATAAACAGTTTAATGCCTGAATATTATTCTTTTATGAAACAAACTTAAAACAAATTATCAAAAGGAATTACATATGTAGACAATTGAAATCAAAGGAAAAGACATAAAAACAAGCCATGAAAATGTGTTTGTTTGCGTGTGCGTGAGAGAGAAAGAGAGTTCAATAGTTAGTGGACCAAGGAAACGAATGCGTTCTTTATCTATGTTCAACTATATATGAATGGAAAAGGGAAAAAAAGAAGGAAATGTTTGCCTTTTTATAAACTTAAATAACATCGCTTAATGGTTTTTTTTTTTTTTTTTTGCAAAGACAAGTGGGCTAACCGACAACTTCACTAATTAGAAACAATACTCTCCAACACTTCGGTCCTACCATTCTTGAATAGCAATTGGTATAGCCGTGGCCATAAAAAAAAAAAAAACACACACACACAGAAAAAAGTCACAATTTTGGCTACTCATTTTATATAGTTATAATTTATATGCTAAATATTTAAGAGTAATGAATAGCAGCGTGGATTGTGGATCGGAGAGACGAGTTTGAATTCCATTCAAATCCATTACATTCATTTATGTGCTAACACCCCTGGGAAAGGTATGGATCCTCTTCTTCTCCCGCCACCCAAGCAGGACAGAACAGGTTCTATAGTCTTGGATGGCAACTGGTCTACCGCAGAAAGAAATAGCAACCTACTGCAGGGAAAAAATCTGCCTCGTCAGTCATGTATCAAAAGATACATGATCGCCTAAGCGTGTATCACGAATGGCACATAACTGACATGTATATATTCAGTGTTTTTCATGTTGATTAAGAAGAAGAAGAATATTCTAGCCGACGCCATAAAGTTCATCACAGTTTTATTCTTCTTAATTTACCATCAGTTCTTTATATTTCTTCACTGAGACTAATTGATACATTAACCTTAAAAAAATTGAGATCTCGATGGTAAAACCTTTAAAGACGTAGAAACAGTGCCAAAATTGTCTTTTCCCTGTGACTTTTTATCTGATTTTGTGAAGAATTCGAACCCATAAAAAACACTGAATATAAATTATAAATATTTATAATTTATATTCACTGTTTTTAACATATAAATTGTGACTTTTTTTTCTGTGACTATTACCGTCTACGAATTCCGACCGTCATAAAAACTTGAAGATTAACACTAGCGACCCGTTAACAAAAAATCCTTTAAACGAGTAGATTTAATTCCGCGTAAGATAATGTAAGTCTTGTACAATTTTAAATGTCAAAGAACGTATATACATTTTATGGACATAAAAAAAATTGTTTCAGGAACAGTTATAGTAGAGGTCATACGAAGTTTAATTTGAGCAAATTAGGTAAAAAAAAATGGATGTAAAAACATGTCAAGTTAAACACAAAACTGTCGCACTTCAGGTCAAAAGTACAAATGGCTATGGAGAATTAATGACAAAAAAGAATATGTATTGACTTTTTACTGTTTCTAACATGACAGGATGTGTAGAAATCAAGGCGCTCTTTTACCTCAGAAGTATCTTATTATAGACAACGCGCATGCGCGCGAGATAATGGCTTCTTTAATTTATATCGCAGTTTGAAAAAACGCGCGAATTATGGTTATGAGTCAGAGCGGTTAACTTTTGAATTAGTCCCGACGAAATTACTAAGTGATTTTTTTTTTCTTTGATGTTTGCATAATTTTTTCAACGCTGACGAATTCTATAATTTTTCATCGAATTGATTTTGAAAAAATACATCATTCATTTAATAATCTAATATGTTTGAGGCTACATTTTATGAAACCAGAACGTTCAACTTTTGTTTCATATTTGTGATTTGTTTATTTGCTGTGAGATTAAAAAAAAAAATGCTGGATGTAAAAATCCTTCAACTGCAGTTTCTATAAAATTTATTATCATTATTATTAGCAATAACAAGCTTTTCACTAGAGTAGACACAGGTTCTACAGAGATGTCAAATCGTAGAAAACCATAGACTAAGTGAGATACGGGTTATGCCATGCAAAATCCTCTGCCTTTTAGTTGTGTTGAGTGTGATTCAACAAAGTTTTTATGGGTCAGTTAAAACAGTACAGAGAATCACACACCTAACGACTGGATCAGGGAATAAGAATTAAGATATGTCGACTCAGTGAGGTTGCCAAGGTAAGGGATTAGTAATGGAAATAGTATTTTTGCAAATGACTGACAAGCAATTTCCTTGTTGGTTGGCCCTAAAGGCAGGCGGAAGATTGGAGTTAAAGTTTGAGAAATCCACGTCGTTATGGTGACACTTGTTAGAATAACGCGGGAAGACAGAAACTAGGTCAGGTCATACGATAAAGAGTCGGTTGCTAGCATGGCAGATTTAAAAAAAAAAAAAGATTAAACAAAAGCTACAAAAAGGGGGGGGGGGAGAAAGAAAAGATCCTGCAGCTACTTTTTTTAAAATTAAAAATAAAGGCAGAATAAGAAAAAAAGTGTCGTTTCAGATTTTTTTTTTTTAAATGTCTTTTTTGCCCGCGAAGCAATTTTTATGTAAGTTAAATTATTTGATAAAAAAAAAAAAAATTATGAAAAGTGTGAAATAAGGAAATTACTTCTCAAAGAATTTACGTTTGCTTTAAAAGCAAGTACACAGAATATGATAGGAATTGTACACTAACCAAAACGAAAGACAAAAAGAAAGAAAAAAAAAAAACCTGGAATGAATTATTAAAATTAAAATATGAAAAATCAAAATAGATTAGGTGATCTGTAGAACTATTTAAAATAAATTTTTATTTCATTTTTTAGATGAGCAGATATGGCAATAATTATAAAATTATTTAAATAAATAGCTATAATTTTTTTTTAAAATTGTCATTTATTAATTTAATCTCTTTATAAATTAAGAAATATTTTTTAACCTTTTCTCGATTTATTTTGATTGAAGATGAAGATTTCGCGTCAGATGAGCATGAAAGAGAATTTGCTAATCTTCCTGAAATAAAAAAATACAGATAAACTAAAGCGTTTTTTTTTTGTTTTTTTTTCACTTTATTTTAAATCACAAAAATGTATTTTAAATTAGTTTTTAAATAAAGATTGATTTCTATTTGGAATTTAAAAAAGATATATTTTCAGTAATATTCGGTAAACAAACTTTAAGCTTGAAGTTTTATTATATTTTGGTAGAAAAATTATAATTTTTAATAAGATTATTTGAACAACTAGATTTCAAAAATTATGTCTGATCTCGAATCTTCTCGAAAAAACATTTACAAGAAAGATACGCTGCAATAAAAAATATATTTTAATTTTATTATTTTAAGTACTAAGAGAAAGTCATAGGAAATATCCTAACTTACGTGTTTTGAGAGGAAATAGTCAAAGAACATGGACTAAGTTTTCATTTAATTTTTCTTCAGTATTATTTTAATTTATTTTATCTTTTAAAGTTAAAAGTCATAATTTATTTATCAATAAGTAATATTTTAATAATCTAAATATGAAATTAGTAATATTTTGAATAAACTAAAAGTCAGGAGGAATCGTGCTGAAATTGTACTTTTTAAAATAAATATGACATCAGTTTTTATTTAAATATTTTTTTGCCAAGTACAGTGTAACCCGGATATAAGAGAGTTGTCGGGACCGGAGAAGAAGTCTCTTATATCCGGGTTTGGTCTATTTTGTTTAGGTAACACAGGCTCTAATTTGGGACCAGAGAAAATCTCTTATATCCGGGTTACACTGAAGTTATATTTAGCAATGAAATAAACTTCCATTGTCAAAGTTTATTAAAATATTAGTTGGTTTTAAATTAAATCTGGCTTTTATTATAAAAATGATTATAATAAATGAAATTTAAAATTATAAAAAAAAAAATAATTAAAAGGTAAACGTAAAAAATAAGTTAAACTGTTTGTGGGTATTGCCTGCATAAAATCTGATAGTTAAAAAAGAAAGAAAGATCAAATCTGGTTTTCAAAAATTTTTAAAAGAAAGTGGCTCAAGTCTGATGGTCTGAAGAGTGTAGAGGGGCGTGGCTGTTATGTTGTTGATAGAAGTCAGATGTAGAAGAAACGCATGTATGGTTCAGATACTCCTGCCCGCCGGGCCCAACTACATAAAAAGGTTGGACTTTGATTAAGTCCATAGAAGAAGGCAAAGAAAGCAAACAAAACACAAGACCGATAATATATGTATATACAAATATATATTAATAACAAGTTACAATACATGGAAACAGTACAAAGGATGAAGTGTATGGGAATATTCTGTATGTGCGTGCGTGCGTGTGTGAATATTCTGTATGTGCGTGCGTGTGTATTGTGCGTGCGTGTTTCCACACTATCCCTTGTTAGCGCCTACATTTCGAGGTTGTAAGCTGAAAGCCTGATGAAAAGGAGAGATTTACCTCAAGGTGTCGGCATACAGACCTAAAGGAAAAAGAGAGATAGAAGCGAAGGGTCAGCGGCTATTTATAGCCAGGGAAGAGAGACCACTGGTGAAAGGGAACTGAACTGAAGGAGGAGTTAACTCAGACAAGACAACCCCCCCCACCACCAGATTAAATGTTGTAAGGAAATGAAAACTTTTAATATATAAAGAAAAAGGTTTGTGAAAGTTTGAATATTGTTCTTGTGAGCTGAAAAGAAAATGTGTCAGAAGTGTGGTTGAGATTCGTGATTCGACGAAATGTGTTGTCTCAGGGTGCAGTGTTATTTTCTCTAGTGAGTCAGAGTTGGGGCATGTCCTGTAAATGCGTCGGTAGTGGTCTGTGTTGCTATCAAAATTTGTCTTCTTTTTTTTCAATGCTCCACGTTGTATTGGTTGTGTTGATCTATGCACCTGTCTGCTGACTTGTTTGTAGTTGGTTTGAAAAAACGAGGTGGTTCGTGTGGATATAATTGGCGCACAAAAGTTAATAGATGCGGCGTAGTCGTGAAGTTGAGCTGAATTTCTACCGAGTGTCGAATGTAGGTTGGGAGAATTTGGTATTATTGACGATAGAATATCGTTCTGGCAAACTTTTGGTTTGTTTGAGTCGCGTCATTGCAGAATGAGATGAAGGACGGTGAATTGCCTTTTAAGACTGCATTGGACATCTGAAATATTGTGCAGTGTGTAGCACAATGTGAGTGGATGTGTAGTCAGTTGAAGTCGTGTTGAATAGAATGTCCACGTGTGTATGAGAAGTTTGAGAAGCAAGCAGTGGCGTGAAGATATCGCCACGTGGTGTAAGTTGAGTGTTGCTTCCATGTCAGAATCACGAATGTTGTTTAAAAAGGAGACAGTGAGTCGTCTTCAGTGGTTTGGTTTACACTTTTTCTATTTCAGTCCAGAAGAAAACAGTGGCTAGTAGAAAAATGGCGTTATTTTTCGTTTGGTACAGCCTTAAGCATGTCTGCTGTGCGAAATTAGGTCAAACGTCGCCGAGAGAAAGAAAGGGTCAAGCAAATATAGACCAGTGGGGGAAGAGTTCTGAGGTTCGTCTTGAATAGTAGTAATTGTTGTTCTAGTGTACGGCGTGCATAGGATTCGAAAAGAAGTTTTTCAATGTTTTCCCTATCTGGCTCTCTTTTTGGGAAGGTGTGTGTATAAGAAATTGTTTGTTTTTGTACATATATATCGTCGTGTGTTTTTAGCAGGAGTTGAAAAATCAAGTCGGCAAGGTCACCACTTATAGAGGGGCGTGGCTGTTAGGTTGTTGATAGAAGTCAGATGTAGAAGAAACGCATGTAAGGTTCAGATACTCCTGCCCGCCGGGCCCAACTACATAAAAAGGTTGGACTCTGATTAAGTCCAAAGAAGAAGGCAAAGAAAGCAAACAAAACACAAGACCGATAATATATGTATATACAAATATATATTAATAACAAGTTACAATACATGGAAACAGTACAAAGGATGAAGTGTATGGGAATATTCTGTATGTGCGTGTGTGTGTATTGTGCTTAGCGTTTTCCACGCTATCCCTTGTTAGCGCCTACATTTCGAGGTTGTAAGCTGAAAGCCTGATGAAAAGGAGAGATGTACCTCAAGGTGTCGGTGCACAGGCCGGAAGGAAAAAGAGAGATAGAGGCGAAGGGTCAGCGGCTATTTATAGCCAGGGAAGAGAGACCCCTGGTGAAAGGGTTAATGAACTGAAGGAGGAGTTAACTCCGACAAGACCCAGCAAAATAAAGTCTGCAAAAAGGGATACAATTTGGGAATCAAAACCAATGGGGAACTTTATGCCTCCATAGTATGACATTTTTTTATTGCATTTAGAGCCAATTTGTGGCATTTAAGAAGTCTGCTTTGTCAGAGAGAGAGGAGTATTTAGCTTTCACAGTGGAATGTTTCTAGAATCTGAACAAAGAAAACAAAGTCAACAATGGCGATAAAAAGGAAGAAAAACCAAGAGAAGAATTAGACGAAAGAAACGGAAAAGACACTACAAATTTAGAGATGTATACTATTTTTCCATAGTTATTTGTAAAAGTTTGTCACAAAAATTAGAGGTATTAACCCTGATTTCAAACTTTTGTTTTTTTAACAGCAAGGCCCAGGGGCCAATCAAGGTAGAGGGTTACGTTTGGGGGATATTTGTGTGCATAGGAAGATAACATTTAACTCAAGCTTTGAACAGGTGTAGTGATTAAGGAAACACCCTGTTGGGAGTCAGTTTCACAGGGAAGAAGCTGTATAGAGTAATATGTCAGACAGATTATATAGAGGGACATTCTTTGACACAAGATTAGTAGCCCCCAACAATATTGGATTAACCTGCCCATGTGCGATGCTCTAGCAGCTGGTAAATGACACCAAGCCCTTACAAAATAGTAGGAAGGCAGTTCTTGACTGGCAAACACTTTACATGGCATCACTGATAGGATTTTTTGTATAAGACTACAGAAAATTACTAACATTCAAAATTCAGATTTGAAGCATGGAGATGAAACCAGCTGTAGACCAGCAGTATATGTAACAACTTGTTGAGTTACAAAAAGAAAATATTGCACAACAAAAGGAAGGATTTTGTGGCCAGTCAGACAAGTACCACATCAAAAAAAAAAACGATTGACCTACAATAGAACTGGACTCAGCTGACAATGACTGGATGATATTTATTGATACATGGAATAATTACAAAGAAATGTTTGAGCTGACAGACCTGACATTAATATGGAACGAGCTGAGAACGGCATGCACTCCTGAGGTGAACAGATTACTATTTCACTTGGTGGGAGCGGAGACACTCGGCTCAGCCACAGAAGGACAGCTATTATCACAAATAAGACTTGTTGCAATCAGAGGGCTGCATAAAGAGGTACACTAAAAAACTTCCAATACATACAGAAAGGATTCCTTAAATCTTGGCATGAACTGCCACAGATAATCCACTGATTTTGACCTATGAAGTAGGCATTATACTGCTTGGAAGGAGTAACTATGATGGAGAATACTCATACCCTGAAAACTATGGGGAGAAGTACTCGAATCACTCCACACTGTACATCAGGGTGTTAATGGCATGTTGGCTAATGAAAGACAATGACAGTTTTGGCCAGGGCTAGATGCAAGTATTTGCCAGACCCAAGCACAATGCAAAATATGCAACATAATGGAAAACTGGGGTATAAGAAAGTGCATATCAACATATACTACACTTAGAGCAATGGATGGGCAGAAATGGCCATCAAAACAGCTAAATGAATACTAACGGATGGTATTGACAACTTGTGCAGCCAGATTATTATTGACACACTGTAACACCCAGTCCAAGACTTGGACATGTTTCCAGCAATGATGTTGTATGGCTGCATGATAAAGGACCATCTCCCAGCCCTCCAGGACAAATACTGAATTCACAGTTGGATGAAATCAGCTGGTTTAGGGGAAACAGCAATGGCCAATAGACACATGTAAAATAAATAGTACTACAATGCACACAGTTGACAACTTCGGGAATTAACTATCTGTCTATATTTCTGAGATGTACACTATTTACATTATTTGGACTATTGTCCTCATCTTTGTTGCCATATTTATTACAATGTTTCGGCTTTTCAGTATCTGTCTATATTTCTGAGATGAGGTATTATGTACATTATTTACATTATTCGGACTATTGTCATCATCTTTGTTGCCATATTTATTACAACATTTCGGACGTTGTATGCTCCGACCTGCTTCAGGTGGTTGGAACTGAACCCTTTATTTCGCTCACTGGGGTAGACTGTTCTAGTTCCATGTGCCATGTTTAATGGATGTCAGTTATCAATTATATCCTGTTAATTCCGCTCTGCAAGTTCTCCACTGCCTTAACTGGGTATTGAACTCACACTGTTTGGTCCTGTCACTGGATCTAACCAACGCCTTTATCCACTGTGCCATGTGTCCTTAAGTGAGTGAAATAAAGGGTTCAGTTTGACATTCCAACCACCTGAAGAAGGCCGGAACGCACAATGGCCGAAATGTTGTAATAAATATGGCGACAAAGATGAGGACAATAGTCCAAATAATGTAAATAGTGTTCGGGAATTAAGAATTGGAAAATCTGTCCAGATACAGAGCCAAGTTGGCCAAAACCCACATTGATAGGCAAAAAACTGAGAGTAGTAGAAGCACATATGCATCGATAGGAGCAACCAAGCGACCCGGAGTAACCACTGCTTCCTCTGGTAGATAGACCCAGTGGTAGATACTCCTTACTACCCCACACCAGAGGCTGTCCCTAAAACGTTAGACATGTTGGATGACCCAACAGGGCACAGACCTCAACATCAACAACCAAGAGAATGGGCCACACCTGTTGGCACAAAATGACATGCAGAACCTCAACCTTTGTGCTACCAGACTGAAACCCCAGGTACCAGAGGAAATGGAATTGGAGGACGCAGATGGCCCAGAAAGGATGGAAGTCCCCACAATGATGGAGTCTGATGAAGACCAATATCAAATAAATCAACCACCACCACCAAGCCAGGGCCCATATTGAGTACAAGAATATTGCAACCACCCAGAAAGTTATCACCACAGACACAGGGCACGTCACACGAGTATTCAAGAATATCTTGGCAAGTGTGCACAACCCAAACATCGTCTTCTCCCATGATGCGATGAGGGCATGTAGAGTAGTACATTGGACACATACTGATGGACATTCTTTCACACAACACTGGTAACCCACCAACAATATTGGACTCACCTACCCACATGTGAAGCTCTAACAGTGGGTAAATAATGCCAATATAAGCAGGCCACTACAGAGCAGCTCTGTACTGGCAAACACTTCACACCCTGACACTTTACAAAGTGGAACTAACTTCTTGCTGATGGGACATGGAGGGAATGTTAGTGGTTTGCTACTATGTAAATGGCATGGTGTATTCTTGCTGTGAAGGTTTTTCCTCAGCAGGACCAGGGAATGTAGCTCATTGGAGCACTTTCTATGGAAGTAGAGGTAGAGAAGTGATAGGCTTACCACATCCTGTCTGTGGGAGAGAGGTTGAAGGGTGGAGAATAGTTTGTCACCCACAAGAGCTTGGAGATGCTTTCAGACTATCTAGGAAGTGAGGTCTGGGCAGCTCCTGTCCAAATATGACAACGGTACTCCATTTTTGACCTGATGTGGCTCTTGTAAAATTAGAGGATAGCAGAAGGAGTCAAGTACCTCCTGGACCAGTACAGAGAGCCAAACATTTTTACCTGCATCCTTAGCAATGGATTGTATATATGTGTTCCACTTGAGGTTGGGTGTGAGTTGGAGGCCCAACAGTCTTTCAAGGCATGGTGCTTCCCTGAGAGGACCTCCATTCATCAAGATTGGTGGTAGTTCAGGGGGTCAGACTGATGATGATGGAATGCATCTAGCATTGAATGTAAGCAGCCAGTTTTTATCCCACTGGGTAGTTTGTGAAAGATCTTATTTTTTAATAAATTTTGTAAAACTGAACTATTGTCTAATAAGAAAAAAAAACAAACTCAACACCGCCTGCGGGAAATCATCCTTCTGAACTCTTTCCAACCGTTGAATGAATGGGATTAAGTGATATTTTGTTTATAATAATTCTTGCTTTTTTAGCCCAACAGAATTGTATTTAAAATTTCTTTTTTGTCACACAGAGAAAGATTTTGTGTTAGCTTCTTTTCTAAATTTTGCTTTCTGTATTATTAATTTTCATGTCATTTAAATAAATGTAGATTTCATTCAAATTTGGAGTAAGAGTCTTGTGTTTTTTTTCCATTTACACCATTCATAATTCTCAAGGCAAGAGACTTGACAATCTCTCCTTTAAAAAATCCTTTTAATATTTTATAAAGTAACATTAAAATAATTAAAATATTACTATATTTAAAATTTTATCTATTTTAAATGAAACTATTGTATATTTTCTCTAATGATATTTCAATTAATAAATTGCAGTTATGACTTTTCTTCTATGACTTTGTTCACATTTTAAATTCATAATGCTGTTTATTTTAAAAACAAAAGAAAATAAAATAAAATTACAAAAACAAAACTTTAAAATATTTTCTTAAATTATTTCTAGTGACCTGATCCACAGAGAAGTTTCCTAAAACATTGAAATATAATTTATTTATTACATTTTATCTCTAAATTGTAAAACAAATTAAGAAGGTTTCAAAATTATATTTTTCAGCAGGTATGTTAGCATGATAATTGTTTTTATTTTGTTGTGGGTGGGGGACTAATAATTAAATGCAAAAGAATTCTGATCATATTGATATTATTTTCATATTAATAAACTATCAACAAAATTCTTTTGATGAATTAAATCAATTCATGAATGCATTCATATTTCAATAAATTTTGGAAGATTTTTAATTGATTCAATCTGTCACGTCAGAAACTTTCTAATTTTCTTCTTCTCTATTATATATATATAAATAATATAGACAAGTATTGTCTATTTATTTTATGTAAATTCTATTTATATCATCTAAGCTCAATAACATTATCATTAAACGAAGAAAGAAAATCCTATCTAAGCAATACACGGACAAGACAGTGATGATAGTCTGTTTCTGTTTACATGGAAGATTTCCAAGCAATGACAAACTTGTGCATTGTGCATATAAGATGCTGAATTCGAGAAGTATTAAGTATGGCTTCTGTTACCAATTATAGGCATTTAAGAATATTTGTGGAGATTTCATAGTTTATTTTGTTCAGGTTAGGTTATACATTGAGAGAGAGAGAGTGATAAAGAGGGAGAAACTGTGGGTTAACAAATGAATGCTGCATGGTGACTATAAATTTGATGCCACAAATAATCTTCAGACGACGTCCAAACTATCTATCCCTATGAATGCCCTATCTCTGATGTTGAGCACACTTACCTCATAAATACAGCAAATTTTAAAGGATACACATATCTTTCTGTATCTATGTATGTATATTGCTTTTATATGAGAGAGAGAGAGAGAGAGAGAGAGTGATAACTATCTTTGTCATATAGATGTGTATACAGGGTGTCCATAAAGTTCGTGTGCACTTTAAAAAACTTTATTTATATTTGCGATAGAAATAATTTGTAAAAAGAATTAGAAAGCTGTAAATCTATATTTTTTAAGGTTTTATTGAAATTTTATTTAAGTTTCCACATGTCCTCCATCATTAGCAATACAAAGGGTAATACGATTTTGCAGTTCACGGAAAACATTTGCCAATTGATTTACAGTAATGCCTGAAATCACATTAGTTATTTTAGCTTTCAAATCTTCTAATGAACTAGGTTTGGGTTGCATACACGATTGTTTTCACATGTCCCCATAAAAAAATTTAATGGAGTCAAATCCGGTGAACGTGGAGGCCAATAAAATGGTCTAACCCTTCCGATCCATCTGTTAGGAAATTCCTGATTTAGAAATTCTCTAACACGCAAAGCAAAGTGACAAGGAGTTCCATCTTGTTGAAACACTGTATTATAACATTTTTTTACAGATTATTTCTATCACAAATACAAATCGAGTTATAAATTTTTTAAAGTGCACACGAACTTTATGGACACCCTGTATATACACACAAGTGGGTTCCAATTCCAACCTATCCAACAAAATATGACAAAATGACCAGACAACAGAATCTTGCAATACCTTCTTGGATGAACCAAGAATTTTTCAGTATAATATATATATATATATATATATATATATATATATGTATGAAATGAGAATGAATTGAATGTAAATTCCAACATTTGTAACATTAATTTAAGAGGGCTCAATACAAAAGTAGAGCAATATTCTTTATTTTAGGATATTATATCAAAAACATGTGAATAACACTACATATATGCAATCATGTTTCGATGTATACTAAAACATCTCATCAGGCATTAGTAAAAGATTGGTTAGTACATAACCAATCATTTACTAATGCCTGATGAGATGTGTCAATACACATCAAAACATGATTGAATTTGGGCATATTGCAGATTGAATTTATTCACACGTTTTGAAGTAATATCCTAAAATAAATAAATAAATATATGTATACATAAATAAAAAGAAAGAACAGTAAGATATATAATCCGATGTTCTTATTGATATTTTTTATTTTTACAAAACAGTGCTCAATGTAAATTTACAGAGCATAAATATAATTAACTGGTTGAAAATATGGATTTTCGCTACACAGTAATAACCATGTTTCCAAAATGGAAGCTAAAAACTTCAAATTTAATTTTGTAATTAAATTCAAAACATTAGTTCCATTTCATCTTCAAGTGAATATTATGAAATAGAACTGTTTTTAATTTAATTACAAAATTAAATTTGAAGTTTTTAGCTTCCATTTTCGAAACATGGTTATTACTGTGTAGCGAAAAACCCTATTTTAAACCAGTTAATTTATATATATATATATATATATATATATATATATAAATAATATATATATATATATATATAAATATATATATATTATATATATATATATATATATATATATATATATATATATATATATATATATATACACACACACAAAATAAATGTATATGTGTGTATATATATATATATATATATATATATATCTCGTCCTGGGTAAGACGATAAACTACATCCAACAGCAAGGCCTCTGATCAGGAGGTTTTGAGGAAGCATGGAACCACCTCTTAATTGCTGGTGTTCCCAGGTCCACCCTGACCCGGGGTGGTAGCACCTATTAGGGTCCCAGCTATGGGTAAATAGTGAACTCACCGGGGTAGATGGGGACTCCTTAGCCACTGTTGTGGTAATCGATCTAGGAGAAGGAAAACTCCAAATATCAAACCTGTGTGTTTGGTATGGACCAATCGTCTCATTTTATGTGCCATTGAAAAACTATACCACATGCGAAAAGTGGACTGAGTGCAATGCAAGCTCAATTCACTATAAATAAACTCACGCACAGGTACCTCCTTTGACCTTATGTAGCTCGAACGGTGCACAGTGGCGACTCTTAACTTATCTTAACATCGCTTCAATTGTCTAATAGAGGCAAAAGGCATGATTCGGTGGAGTTAAGGGTGTCAAAGCAGCTTTTCTAGGGGAGCACTGCTTGCTTCGTGCGGGGATTAGAAAAGGTCTCCCAAACAAATGCTTTGCCTCATAATCTGGCGGATTGTTCATTTAGTGGTAACAAAAACTCGGCATTATCAAAAAAATCACAAACATACAAATCGGTTTTCCACCTCCGCTGGCATGAAAGTTGCATGCTGGAATGTACGAACATTACTTGACAATGAGCTGTCTGAAAGGCTGCATCGCAGAACTGCTCTGTTGGCCAGGGAGCTTTCTCTTTATGACATAGACATTGCTGGTCTCTCTGAGATACGTCTTGCTGATAATGGCCAGCTCACAGAGATAAGCTCTGGTTATACTTTCTTTTGGAAGGGGAAACCTGCTAATGAAGAGAGAAAACACGGTGTAGGTTTTGCCATCAAATCCTCCCTATTAAAAAACCTGCAGGAACTTCCTTTTGGTAAATCAGAACGCAATATTTCTGTACATCTTCCTCTGCGACAAAAACGTTTTGTCACAATCGTGCCGGTTTATGCCCCAACCATGGACTCCCCTGAAACAAACATACTCTCCTTTTATGATGAGCTAAGGCAACTCTTTCTCAATATCCCCGAGGATGATAAGATCATTCTACTTGGCGATTTCAATGCGAGAGTGGGGAGGGATTCTCAAACTTGGAAATGTTTAGGTTCACATGGAGTGGGAAATGCAAACAGCAATGGCCTTCAGCTCTTGCAGTTTTGCAACGAGCACGACCTTGTGATTGGAAACACGTGGTTTCGTCAGAAAAACAAATACAAAGGCACATGGCAACATCCACGTTCTAAACATTGGCACATGATTGATTATGTTATTGTTCGTCGGCGTGATCTTCAGGATCTTAACCATGTCTGAGTTATGAGAGGCCCTGAATGTTGGACGGATCATCGCCTGATAAGAGCCAAAATAAAAATATAAAATCCGCCTCAAAGCACGACATAGCACCGCATCATGCACAAAAAAAAGCAAAAAAGGCTTGAGGTCTCAAAATGTTTTCATCTCCCTGAAACAAAGGTCATCTTTCTGAATGCACTTACCTCTATCGAACTAGATGAAACAAATTTATGGGAGGATTTCAAAGTGAAAGTGCTTTCAGCGGCTTATGACATTTTAGGAGTTCGGAAAAAGAAGTGCCAAGAATGGTTTGCTGAAAATTATGAGGAAATTGATGCACTTCTTGAAACAAAACGCAATCTTTTCCAGAAAACCTTGTCATCAAGTCTATCTAACCAAGCAAAAATGGAAGCTACAAAAACATCCAAGGATTTCCAAAACGTGGCACAAACACGTCTGCGCGAAATCCAAAACCAGTGGTGGCTCAAGAAAGCAGAAGAGGCACAACTTGCAGCAAACAGTAAAAACTCGAGATTGTTTTACCAAATAATCAAAGAGCTCTATGGTCCGCAGCATATTCTCCTCTCAAATCAAAAGACGGTACCATATTGAGACAACCAGAGGATATCAAGAAACGATGGTGTGGACATTAAAGCGAACTCCTTAATCGCCATCCAGTCGTTGTTGAATCTGTACTAGATCTCATTAAGCAACACGAGCCAATTATGGCTCTTGATGAGTTACCTTCCAAAGGTGAGATAGAAGCTTCTGTGAGTCAAATGAAAAACAACAAAGCGCCAGGAATGGATGGTATAACAGTAGAGATTCTAAAGAATGGCGGTGAGAGAATGGTCGATCTCCTGGAGCAAGTCATCCAAAATGCATGGGGAAGTGACGTACCTCAGGACTGGAGAGATGCAATACTTGTGTCTTTGTATAAGAAGGGTTCCAGGTCGGACTGCGGCAATTTTAGGGGTATATCTTTTCTGTCTACCGTTGGAAAAAAATTTTTCAAGGATTATTTTAAATAGATTAGTCCACACAATTGTCAATGGAATACTACCAGAATCACAGTGTGGTTTCCGTGCAAGCCGCGGCACTGTGGATATGATTTTCAGTGCTCAGCAATTGCAAGAGAAGTGCAAAGAACAAAATCTTCCGTTGTACCAGTGTTTCATTGACGTAAACAGATCAACTCTTTGGAAGATCTTATCAAAGCTGGGATGCCCTGAGAAATTTGTGGGTCTGATTCGTTCTCTTCATGATGGAATGAAGGCTAGAGTTAGCGTTAACGGCACTATCGGAAGAAATACCTATAAACAATGGCGTCAAACAGGGTGACATTTCTTCACCCATGTTATTCAATATCTACTTCGCCATATTCTTTCTCGTGGCCTTCTATGAAAACCCAAACGGTATTTACATCAGATATCGGACATCTGGCAGTGTATATAATGCCCGTAGACTGCTTTCTCAAACAAAAGTCTCTTCCTCATTGGTGAGGGAGCTACTCTACGCGGATGACTGTGACATGGTTGCACATTCTGAAGATGAGCTGCAATGCTTTATGAACCATTTTGTATCTGCATGTAACTCATTCGGTTTAAGGATCAACCAAAAAAAGAGTCATGTATGATCCAGCATCCGGATCACCCTATATGGAACCAACTATCTTCGTTGAAGGAAATAAATTAGACGCAGTACATTCTTTTGTATATCTTGGCAGTACGCTCTCTGAAGGATGCAGCCTCAACAGAGAAATCTCTTTCCGCATTGAAAGGGCTTCTTGGTCTTTTTCAGCATTTAAAAAACGTGTGTGGTCCCAGCATAGTATCAAGTTACATACGAAAATCATTGTGTACAAAGTATGTGTTTTGACGGCCCACCTGCATGCAAGCAAAACATGGACACACTATAAACATCAACTAAAACTTCTTGAGGGCTTCCATCAACAGTATCTGAGACAGATATTTCATATCACATGGCAGTACCATGTCTCAGATACAGAAGTATTAGAGAATGCAGGGCGACCAAGCATTCAGTCGATGGTAATGAAAAATTGTCTCCTATGGGTCGGTCATATTGCGCGTATGGATGACAGTCGTCTACCAAAACGGCTGTTCTATGGTGAAATGTGGGAAGGAAAGAGAAATGCATCAAAGCCGAAGAAGAGATTTAAGGACACTATAAAATCTTATCTGAAACAATCTGGACTATCTGTAGACCAATGGGAAAAAATGGCTTTGGATAGAAGTAAGTGGCGGAAACTAATTCACGAAGGCATTGAGTCCTTTGAGAATAGCCCGTATGCAGTACAGTGCCTACAAACGCCTGATTCGTAAAAGCGAACAGGGTCCAGCACCGGGTCCACAAATTCACCACGTTAATTGTGACATATGCAGAAAATTGTGTGTATCTTGTGCCGGCTTCAAAAGCCATTTGCGTAAATGTGCAAAACCTAGTGTGCACCCGGATAATGTCACTGTAAACAAAACTGATCGGGTATGCCAATTCTGTGGCAAAATTTGTCACAGTTTGGTTGGCCTGAAGAGTCACCTGCGAATACATAGAATTTGAGGGGAGATGGGGGGTGAGGACATGAAATAAAGGAGGTGGTCACGCTCGAAATCGAGAAGACAGCCACGATATATATATATATATATATATGTGTGTGTGTGTGTATATATGAATGTATGTATATGTAAGTATAAAACACAGATTAGGATTTTATAATTTCTATTATTCCTAAAACTTAATCTGAATATTGTAAATACTTCGAATATATTTTATGTGGGAATTCCTAGCATGAGGAATGATTATACACTTTACTATTCAAATCCGTATACTCATCTTGATTGTTATATTTGCAATGTTTTACTCTCTGGCCTTCATCAGGTGCCTGTCTACTTACTTGGTAACATTGTCAGAATGTTGGACTGAACCCTTTATTCACTCTGAAGGGATAGATTATTCTCGTTCCATTTTCTTTGCTATAGGGAGATAACTCATATCAGAAATATCTCAACTTCATTCCCTTGGGGTTTGTATGAAATAAAGTGTAGAAAATAGAATCAGACAGATCCACAGGAAAAAAAAGCTATGGTTGAAAAAAGACTGACCATCAGCAAAGATTCAATGACCTTCCTTGCTGCTGTTGTTGTAGGTGATTTCTTTGAAGTCACTGACACATGATCGGCAGTAAAGATTCACTGACCGTCTCTGCTGTTGTTTTTGGAGATGATTTGTTTGAAGATGTTTCTTTCAGCATGCGACAGGGCAGGAAGGAAATAGATATGTAACGATGTCTTCTATTTGAAGGGCTTTGAGACAGTCGCATCTTCGCATCTCTACTTTCTGAAAGGCAAAGCCTGCCTGTTTTTTATAGGAAAATTTTCCCCGAAAGTAAGATCAAGAAAAAAGGGTTTTAGTTTTCTCTAATTGGTCAAATATTTCATGTAGTGATGTTAATTTCTAACCAATAGATATTTTTGATTTAAATGGTGTGTGTTTTTGGCATCGTATTGTCTGTTATTGGGTAGAAAACAAAATAAAATTTTAATATGGTTTGTATGTGGGTATGTAATTGTGTTGGAAATAGGGTTTATTTCATTTAACAGTAAATAAGAACGATTTTACAAATGATTTTAACAAACCATTAAGATTCAAGATTAGCAAAGTGAATTAGTGCAATTTAAAGTCTGTTAAAACAGGAAAGGTCTTGGATAAAATAAATGTTCTTTTAAAATGTTTGAGTTCAAATAAAAGGTCTATATATATATATATATATATATATACCTGAATAATAGGGTGGGTCTGTATCCTTAGAGAGAAAGAAGCCAGTTAAACCTTCAGCTTGTGTCCTTTGGTAGCTTGGTGTTGAGCAAAGAGGTGGCTGCTTCTTTGCAGATCCTGATGTCAGTGTGTCTACTGACTTTTCCACTGTCGTCTTTGCTTTTATTTTCTTTCAGGAATTCCAAGCTTAGGACACTTGAAATCTGAAGTAGAATGATTTGATTGGTTTATTATGGTTTTCTATTACAACAACACAGAACGGATCCAGTGATTTCCAATTTTGAAATTTACAAGGACATTAGTAGTATTTCTTGTTAGGGGATATGAGTTTGGAGTCAATAGTAAAAGTCATGGTATAAGTGATTATATACCAAATAAGGTATATAATCACTTAATTCTTTGAAGAATTTAAATGATGCAAAAAAAAAATGTGATGACGTTGCTCTATCGGCATTGTGACCAGAAATCATCACATTTTCAATTTTTTTTTCTTTATTTTTCAAAATAGATGTTTAGTTTAGGAGGTGTTAAAATTAACAAGCCGTCTTTTGCCCCAGTTAACGATGGACTCTTCAGGTCATTTTGGACATCAGCTGCAATTTTGACCTTGTCAAACTGATTGGCCTTACTATCGAGGCAGGAGTGAATGGCTGAAGTTGTAATTGAAGATGCTAAGTTTAGAGCTGATGTCATCAGGAAGGTCATATACAGGAAGAACTTCAGATAACAAATTAAAAAAAAAAGAATTTAGCTTTTTACATTTTAAGAAATCACACACGCGAATACCGTAGATTTCCACATATAAGGTGACATTTAGATAAGACGAGGTAAAAAAATATAGCAAATTTTCACGAGTTTATCCTATACCTGTAGTATAAAATGACTGCTTATTGATTATATAATGATGCTATTGGAAATGTTGTTACTTAGAGATTAAAAATAAATGAAATAACAAAACCAATTCTATATCATGTTTTTCTTACACATATCAACTAAAAGGGAAACCATTTTTTTTTTTATGTTTCATCACAATTTTTTATGAATACTGATTCTCCCCCTCCCTCTTCTTTCCTATACCTAAACAATTACAAACCTGGTGTACTAATGGCCATTTATTTATACTTCATTGACAATCACAAAATACCACTAATAACAGTATGATAATATACAATAATAGTACATTCCATTACTGTGAACACAATCATAACTCGATGTTTACATTTTCTCTGTTGAGCTTGCATGGATACAAGTTGATGTCATTGATATGGAATTATTCTTTGAATAGATAATTTATTATGAAGTTATGCCAGTAATATATAAGGTAAAAATGGTTTTATTACTTTTATTATCAGTTTATTTGATAATGTGAATTTTTTCATGTATGTTATTGGTTATCGCACCGAGGCTATGGTTAACCTGCCGACAAACATCACTCAGAATTTATTTTTTTTAGAATTGTAGAAGAAGACACCCTCCTTCCAATTTTTAAGGGAGATTTTGTGGATTTAAAGGTTGTCTTATACATGAAAATATACAATATATTTTTTGTTCCTATACGGGTATCAATATACAATAAATTCATGTAGTAAACTGGATCCTGATTTTAATTTTAAAAAATTAAAACCGAACAAACTGATCACACTTATTATTAAGATTAAAAAGCTGTGTCATCAGCAAGTTCAGAACTGATGACATCAGAAAGGTCATTAATGAAAATTAAGAACAATGTAAGTCCAAAGATAGAGCTATCAGGGACACCCTCAATAATGCAAAAAAGATCTAGAAGAGTGGTCATTCAAGACAACAAGCATTAGTTTTCATTTTCACATCTAATTTAACACTTATATAATACTAGCAGTAGAGCCCGGCGTTGCCCGGGGATGTAACAGTAAGAGTTGGGGACGGCTGTTGCTTTGAAAGATGTGCTTTGTAAGTCAACAGGAACTAAGTTTCTACAAAACGTTGAAACGCTATGCACACAAAGTTTAAGCAGACATCATGCAGGCCCAAGTATTCGAAGGTATCGAAGGAAGTATTGGAAAGCCGTTGTAGCATCAGTCATTTGCCATTACTAAGACATCTGTGAGTAAAAGCTGGCAGAAGTTACTGCTTTAACCAGTTGGACCGTTAAGCACTACTGGAAGCACTTGTGGTAAGTAGTCAAGAAACCACGATTCAGTTGCATAGGGATTGAAGGGAAAACGTGCCGTGAGGAAGCCATAGACATAAAGTATGTGCCGTGCGCAATCACAAACAAACCGCTTGTCTAACTAAAAGACGCGTCTTATGCCCAAAAGACGGCGCTGCCACGACCACAAAGCAGAACCGTAAAACCGAGTGAAGAGCGAACAGTGACGGGATGTCATGGTAAGAAAATTTCTGTGATATTACTTCCTTTATTCTGATCTGTCACTATCTACATCGCGGCTGAGAGCCCTTAAAACCGCACCGGGGGTAGCCGTAAGGCCGATCATCGTAATTGCAATGGAGAAGTGCCATCTCTTCAGTCGCAGTCAACATCACGCTGAGAGCTCATGGAACCGGACCGGGTTCGCCGTACGGCCGAGCGCCTCAATTGCAATGAAAAAGTGCCTTCTCTTCAGTCGCAGTCAACATCACGGCTGAGAGCTTATGAAAACCAACCGGGGTCGCCGTACTAGGTGTGTGTTTTTAGTTTTTTTTTTGCATGACTACGAACAAAACAATAGAGCCGTATGGCTGACATGTTTCACCCATGGCAGCCGTAAAGAGTATATGGAATCAGAAGCCTGAATTTCATACACGCACTCGACTTTTGTGACAATTAAACGAACTCCGAAGCTTCTCAAGTGTGAATGTGCTTGTATGCACTGGTACGAACTGCAGGTGCTCCGATCAACTGTTAATGAAACCGGAACGTTAGTGGAGCAATCATGTCGGTGTTCATGTGTCTAGCAGTTTGTGTTGCAACTGAATACGGTGAGGTTATCATAGTGTACAAACAAACGCGATGATGGCGGGTGAAGGTATGAAAGTCAGAAGGCAGCAAAAGAGCTGGGTAACCTTTACAAAGATGTCTTAGTAATGGCAAGTGGAGACTACGACGACCTAACGTTAAAACCAATATGACAAACAAAAAAAATGCCATGCAATCGGACCGCATATGTGTGCATGGCGCTTAAACGCTACCGGGCGTGTTGTCTACAGGACCTCCATGTAGATTATGTTTCTAGCACAGTTGTTGGGAGAGTAAATGAAAACCCTGTCCTTAGACCCAACTCGTGAGCACCCAACGTAAAGTTGGCCGTGAGAGAAGCACTGCTCACGTAAATCTGTCCTTGTGATTTGTTAATGGACATAGCAAAGCAAAGCTTCACGGGAAGTTGTGAGCGACGAAAGTTGATTGGTATGCTTGCGTCTGACGGCAGAATATGCATCCTGAGAATCAAAACGATTTCCCCCTGGTCGCCTCAATCAGGTTCGGAGAAAGGGATTTAATAATGAGGCGAGTCCCGTGGCACTGTTTAGGTGGGAGCAAATTCCTGATTAGCATAATCGGAGCACCAACTTTGAGCCGAAGAATATGAGGTAGGAGTCCGGACGGCTGAAGGGAGTTCAAAACTTCTATGGGATACTCAGCTAATTCAGATGGATCGGAAGTTCTATCGATGGACTTATAAACATGATATTGCCCGGGAATGTCATCCAACAGTTTAAAGTTGATGGAATCAACTGTACAGTTGTTCGGTGCCAATATGGCCCTCCCAGCAAGCCAATCAGCATCGGCAAAATTAGATGATAGGTTATAGAAGACTGCATTCATCAATTCATCCAGTGATTTAACAGTGGTGGCAAGCTGATCCATCTTCACAAAACCGTGTGTGTCAGATGGCATTTTCCCCTCTCCAAGAGCAAGAGGGTCCCGTGCGAAGTCAGCGGATCAGTAGGCACGCATGTTCGTGCTCAGTTTAAGAGTCCCCACGTGGCGCCAAAGGGCAGACGACTTCAGGCAGGCGCGGACAGTGTCAGTGCGTGTACCTTTAGGAATAACAGATAGAGTCTGCCTAAAGTCGCCTGCGAGGAGAAGGGTTACTCCACCCATGGCGTCGGAGGAGTCGCGGATGTCTTGGAGACTTCGGTCAAGAGCCTCAAGGGCGCTCTTGTGTGCCATCGTGCACTCATCCCAAACTATAAGTTTGCATCTCCACAGAACTTCAGCCTGTTGTGAATTCTTTGTTATGTTGCAGAGAGGATTTTGTGACCGGCATAGATCAAGCGGCAACCTAAAAGCTGAATGAGCGGTTCTACCTCCCGGTAGCAATGTTGCAGCAATCCCGGAAGATGCGACGCAATAGCGATCTCCCCACGGGGCCGTACATCTGCCAGAACTAATTTAGTAACAAAAGTTTTGCCAGTTCCTCCGGGCGCATCTAAAAAGTATATACCTCCACTGGAGCTGTTTGCCCTGTCTGTTATGGTAGTGAAAGCAACCCTCTGATCAGGTAGAAGTTTGGGCTCGTTTTCGGTAATATATGCGTTCAGCCCCTCGATGGAGTAGGATGTTTTCCGCAATAACTCAGTTGGTACAGTGTCAAAACCATCTCTGAGCGGTGGTGGTAAACCGTAAGTTGGTAAAGAGGCACCTCCCAGTTCGAAAACAACATCTTCTAGGGCCACCAGCGCTCTGTTTAATATGAAGTCAGTGAAACCGCATTCAACTTTTGGGCTGTTACGCTGAACGGAGAACAGCACATCCTCTGACATGGATTCTCTGTACTTTAGCCAGAGCGACAGAGGATCGCTTAGTTCACATCGCAAAAGCAAAATGGCGAACAGCGTTCGAAGCCGTGATGGCGTTCTGAGAAGTTCACCCTCCGCCATGGCTGCATCCCATTGGGAGTCGTCTTCAAGCAATCCCAAACGGAAGCATGCCTCTCTATAAGACTGGCACTCTATGCCGTTGACAGTGCGAATATCTGTGAAACTCGTTGGCCCAGCAATTTCATGAAGTAGAAGGCGGAGGTAAAAGGACTCCTGCTGGCTGGAGGGCACAGTATAAACGCGTCCAAGGCAAGAGTTAGACCTTACATCGGGATAACCCTCGACAGGGTCGCCAGCCTTTTGCCGAACCCAACGGTTGTTTGATCACACGTAGTAGGACGGGACTTGGGGGTATATCAATGTTTTGGCAAAAGCATCTGTTGAGCATAATTTAAAGAAAGCCGTTAGGGTTGTGTCTTTAGGGTTTTCCGCAACCTGCTGGGCGTTTTGTTCGGTGAAGTACATCCTCTGTCCATTTTCTAAGTGAACAGCAAGCTGCACAATGGCTGGAGCCCTTTGGTGTATGAGGAATCCGAAAATTGACCAAAAGGCCTCGCTACTGCTGAGGTAGCGTCCAGCCACGTAATCGGCCACCTCGTCATCGCTGCCTTTATTAACGTACTTGCAGATGTACTTTATTGACTTAACCGAGTGGCAGTATTCAACGTTTATGTGGGCTCCAAAAGTCTTGGACAGCAGCGGGCAATAAGGCACCACCTAATGATTGTCCAGAGTGTGCCCCTTAACTTTCACAGTTCTGCCGCCATCAGCGGGGCTTCTACGTCTGTACAGTGGGTAACCATCCGCTGCAGTCTGCGCAAACCTTTGCGCAAGTGGGGCCGCTTGACCAACGTGACCTTTTTTTGTAATTCGCGCTACAGGGGCCGTGTATATTTTTTTAATGATTTCGTGGAGCAAAGGCTCCAGCGCAGGATGCGGAATTTCAGCAGAAATAAAATCGTCTATTTTGTTTGCGTCAACCTTTTCGTTAAGCCACAGCAGAATGCGGTTATGAGGCAAACCGCGTTTCTGCCATTCCACTGTATACATATGACACTTAACGCGTCCGAAGACTTGCCCTTTAAGGATTAAATCCATAAGCTTACACAGCTAGGGCTTCTGCTATGCAACGGGAGAAGATTTGTCCGGCAGATGTAAGGCCGAAGGCCAGGCGCGTGTATTAATAGCATTGGTCCTTCCATGTAAATGCTGTTTTGTATCGGCCTCTCTTGTCGATCTCAATTTGCCAGTAGCCGCTGCGTAGATCGAGGGTAGTAAAATATCCATTGCCTTTGCCGATTTTGTTGAACAAGTGGTCGATCCTTGGCATTGGGTAAGGGTCAAGATCGACTAAGACCTTGTTGAGAGTTCTTTTAAAGTTAGCAACGACGCGAATCGATCCGTTTTTCTTGCGTACGGCAAATACAGGGCTATTGAAGCCTTTGGGGTCGCTGCAGTTTTCAATGATACCTTCATCGGCCATGCGTTTAATTTCGGTATCAACGTCTGCTTCCAAAGCCTGGGCGATCGGGTGTTGTTTCTGGCTGCGAGACTGGCCGTTGGTTGGTATGCGGATGGGTCGGATGAATGTGCCTTTGCTTTCGGTAGCGAATGAGTAAGTTTGCAGTGGACTCTAGTTCGTCTCGGTTCGGGTGGTTTGGTAGCGATAGGCCCGTGCTTTAGCCAGGTTAGCTTTTGATCCAGTGTCTGGATGTTGGGCTGTAGTTCCATAGTAAACTGGTTTGGGATGACATCAGCTTGGGTGCCATATGCTGGATCGTTGGTTGACGATGACGGTGATATGATTGCGGCTGTGTGTGTTGTGTATCCTGAGGAAAGTGTGCGTCTGAATTCTATAGTCACATTTTGGTTGTCGATTAGATAAGAATCGAGCGTGTTGTGACTTAGGATATTTTGGCCGATCAGGATCGGTGTGGTTTGGGTAGTTACTAGCACGTTAACCTTTTTGAATGTGGGTGAATCTCGACTGCCGATGGTGATGTCACAAGTCAGTTCGCCAAGGGCGGTGGTGCTGCCGTTGATTCCTTTTACTACGACGTCGGAGCGGGTCATGTGTTTCTTGGCTTCTCTGGGTAACTGAGATATCGGTAAGATGCAGGTGGAGCATCCAGAGTCTAGCATTGCGACGCCAGAGAAGGTGATGTCCCTGAAGTTGAAGGTGACTGGACGAGCGGTGAATGGTGAGCGAGTCCTTGAAAGTTGAAGGTGTGATGGCTGACGTAGAGGCACGGACAACGAGGCATCACATCTCGTCCTGCCCGAAGCGAAAATCCTGTTTCACATCATTTATGGCTTGTATATTATCATTCGTTGCGGCGATATGGGCCTGTGCCCGAGTGCGAGGTGGGTGGCGATATAAGCAGTTGCGTCCATGGAGGCAGGGGCGACCTCTGAGGTAGTTCTTGCACACGCTGATTCGTGGTGTGTGTTGATGGTTTCTGCGTGTCGGATGGTGGCCATGTTCAGGAGGGTTGGTGAGGCCCGTCTGCTGTGGGTTTGGTTGCCTTCTGGGCCTCTGTTGTACTTCCTCGTGTGACCCCTTTTATGGCATTTTTATGGCTTAACAGGCTCGTAAAACGACGCGAGTATAATTAGGAGGGAAGCATTATTGATCGAAAAATAGAAACACTTTAAAATATTATTTTATTTTTGGACCGGAACTCAGGAAGGAGGTCCCTAAGCGGCTGGGGAGGTTCGTCTAAAGAAGGGAGTTTGATTTTGCCCCCAGAGCAACAAAGCCCAGGTTGCTCACCGGCCCACTTTTTTGCGTTGCAAAAAGTGCAAACTTTATCCATGGCCCCTATTTGTACGTCTCTCCTAGCGGAATAGTTGACAGTGCAGTCATAATTATATGCGGCATTTGACCAAGATGACGCAGACGGCGAAGTTACGCCATTCAAAGAAGCTAGAAGTTGGCTTATGTTTTCGAGCCGTTGACGGCACACTTCAGAGTTTTCTGCAGCCCTGGCAGACGCAGTAGAGCGGGCATTTTTAACGCGACGAACAGTGGTCTGTGCAGGGCTTTCTAGGGCTCTAGCAGATGCAGTGGATAGGACATTTCTAAAGCGACGATGAGCGGTTTCTTGGGGTTGTTCCGAAGCTCTAGTGGCGGCTGTAGCCCTAGTATTCCTAAGACAACGTGAAGTTGTTTGTTCGGGGCTTCCTAAATCCCTGGAGCGAAGGGTTTTCTGTGCTGGGGACTGTGAAGCCCTCAACCTAGCCACGCGGACTGCGTCCTGTGAATTCTGAAGTGAACGGTCTTCAACTGAAAGCCTGGCGCGGCATACGGACATGGTTGAAGCCGCTGAAGTCAACCTTTCAGTCCGCGCATCGCCGATTTCCGTAGATAAGCGAGCAGCTGAGCTCGAGGCCATCCGTGAAAGACGCAAAGAAGTCTGTTCAGGTGTTTCACTCGCCCTCGCTGCCGTGCGCCGTCCCAAAAGTTTCCTGCTTTTAGGTGGCATCCAAACAGTAAAAACGTCAAAGAGGGTAAAGCTTAAAAACAGATTTCGACAAATCCAAAACAAAAAAACGTGCACTGCTAACATAGACACAAAAAGGGGAACACCCAGTAAAATGAGTTCAGATGTTACTAAAGGACAACTCGAAACTAAAAAAGTGGAAATTTAAAAAGGTAAACCACGGGTAAATCCAAAAGGAAATGGGTTTTTAGTACAATTGGCTAACGTGTGTGGGGTTGGGTTAGAACTACAGAACAAAAAATCAGCTAGAACACATAAAGCAAACCAAGTACGTGCACGCGGGCAACAATAAACGCCAAAGTGTGAAAGCACGCCCGAGTCACGCAATAAGAGGTGGAGAAATCCTGCGTGATGATTGAACAGGCCCCAAGGTCAAGCTCTGTGAAAGCGACCAATGGGTTTGCAGCAGTCTAGGTATCGACACGCATATCATGTAGCCAGTTTATCATATCGCATATTGCTGTGTTTATGTTGGCTGGGGTTAGCATCGTAGCCGGTTGGCAATATCTTTTGGTTGATGACTAAAAATGAACTTCCGCATTTTGACTTTACACATAGGTTTCATTTGGACACCATGTGTATTTAAAGTAGTTTCCGATTATTATTTTTAGTTAGGAGGACTTGTGTATGTTTATGTTTCATTTGTTTTACTTTTTGTGTATCGTTCTCTGAAAAAAAACCGCTGAGTCACCGGAAGTTTATGGCATTCGTTCTGTTTTCCGCGGTGACGCATTCGGACGTTTGAGTAGCCGGCAGTAACTTCCGGCCGGGTGTGATACCCTTACCCGTGCTTTCAAATTGATTTCGTGCAAAAACAATTGTTTTTTTTTCTAATTTTTGGCGCTGTCAGAGCCACCGCCGGATAATTTTACGTAGTCCTGTGAAGTTTTGTTGAAATCGGTTGAAAAATGTAGAAAATACGATCCCATATATAAACGAACAGACAGACACACAATCTGTGTTTTAAGTAAGATTTTGATATTTTTATGTTATTTCTACACATAGAAATAATTTCCATTTTTGGGAACCAGTTGTAATGGCAAATATATCATCCAAACTATTAATCGTACATAGTAGTTGAGAATAAATTTGTAATACACTAACATATCTTTCTATATTTCTGAGATGAGGTATTATGTACACTATTTACATTGTTCGGACTATCATTCTGATCTTTGTTGCCATATTTATCCCGTTTCAGCCATTGTACGCTCTGGCCTTCTTCTGGTGGTTGGAATGTCAAATGGCTGACCACATATGGAGAGAAAAGGGAAATCACTGCTCTCTCAGGTTGAAATCATAGACAAAGAACACCATTGGAAAATTCGTAAACTTAAGGAATCAACATATATGCTAGGCCACAAAAATCTCCTGAGCCAACAAAGCATAAAGTGAATACAATATGGAAACCAGTAATTAGGAGTACCAGAGAAAAGCAATAATAACAACAAAAACTGCAATATGAGCTCTGGTAAAAACACGTAATGATAACAACAAAAATTGCAATATGAGCACTGGTAAGAGTGGTTGCTGAAGACATTAGGTTTATAATACCCAGAAATTCATACACAGATGTCCTCAAGGACACATGGCATAGTGGATAAAGGCATTAGTTAGATCCAGTGACAGGACCCAAAGAGTGTGAGTTCAATACCTGGTTAAGGCGGTGGAGAACTTGAAGAGAGAAATTAATAGGAGATAACTGAAATCCATTAGACATGGCATGTGGAATTAGAACAGTCTACAGCAAGTGAAATAAAGGGTTCAGTTCAACATTCCAACCACCTGAAGAAGGCTGGAGTGTACAATGGCCAAAACATTGTGATAAATATGGCGATGAGGATGATAGTCTGAACAGTGTAAAGTTAGTGTACACTAACATACTTTACTTTTTGCACAGCAGTGGCGGTGTACACAGTGGAATGAATGAAAACTGTTGTTCTTCTCCATGACAATACAAGTTCACATATAGGAAAATTTTTGAAACTGATTGTATACTTTCGTTTCATTTCTGATATTGTGTTTTGTTAATATGACAAAAATATATCTCATGCAATTACTATATCAGCAGCAAAACGAAGACATTAGCAATACTCGTCACAATTAAAGCTGATTGAAAATGACTATTTGCCGGAAGTGCATGAGACAATATTTAATGAAACATGCATATATACACCTTGTCTGAAGTTAGTAATGCAAATCAATATTGCAAAAAGGCATGAACTAATCTTCGTCAATTTTAAACATGAACATTTCTACCCTTGGTAAAAATCTCTAACTAAATTTTACCTTTATTAATATCATTTTCACAAACATTATGACAGAGCAAGTCACGCTGCTTATTTATTGGGAGTCAAACCTTTCTGAAATATTTTCTCAAATTAAGAAATTTGGGATTTGGCCTATTACTGCTAATTTTTTTTTAGGTGAGAATATCACATATTTTTCCTCTCATTTCTTTCTATAATTTATAACATTTATTTAATATCACCATGTAAGTCCTCCCATAAATGAACAATGAAAGTCCTTCCCATTCACAAATTCCTGAGGATGATTTTAATAAACGTTGAAATATTAAAAAATAATTGCTTAATCTTTCTTGTATGTTAATCAACTATTGTTTACCTATAAATGTGTTTTTTTCAAAACCACTTTATATCTTGACAACATTATAAAATATTTTTTTTAAAATTCATATTTTTATCAAAGCAAATTTGTGCTTAAATGAGCAACACTGAAATAATGAAGTAAATTTTAAAACATTAAGGATGAAAGAAAGTGAAAAAAAATTGTGCTTGTAAGGGATCAATATTCAATTAACAAAGAACACACTTTTTCTTGTTCATTTTGTTTATATTAATATCATTTTCACAAGCATTATGACTGAAAATACGTTACACTGCGTTATTTATTGTGAAAAACCAAACACATGTAAGTAAATGAAATAAAACAGAAAGTGACAGATTGAAGCTAGGCAAGATTAATGATGAAATATGCATAATATCTTCCAGACCATAAAATAAAAGGAAGCAGAATAACTCAAATGAAAATGAAGGTCACTGAACTGAGATTATAGCTGCAGAAGCAAAAAATTCCCATCATGCTTCATTCTTAATTAAATATTACTAACCTATAATCTGAGCTGGCCTCGGGAGCTTCAGGACCCAGTTGGAAGATGCTAAACATACAGTTTGTCTGAAGGGAATATGCAAATCACATAAACCTCAATACTTCAAAAAGGCATGAACCAATCTTTGTCAATTTTAAAAGAGAACATTTCCACTCTTGGTAAAATCTCTTACTAAATTTTTAGTCTCTTAATTGCTATTATTTGATATAATTGGATTTTATGAGAATGAACTGTCTGAAGTTATTATGCTTATCAAAATAATATAAGTGTAATGCCTCTAAAGCCTAATAAATATTATTTTTATTCTTCTTTTTGAAAGAATAAATTGAAACATGGGTAATGAATGTGACAAATGTTGAAAAACAGGAAAAAGCAACTTTATTGATTGAAGGAATGTCCATTTTGGAGATATCAAAGGAGATTCACAGAAATCATTGAACGATAAAGAAAGCTGTTGAAAAGATAACTAAATTCAGAAATAGAATCTATAAAGTAAAGACTTTAAGAACTTGTCTCTTCTAAAGTCATAATGAAATAACCACTTCTAGCTAATGCTCAGATCTTTGAACAGGCTGGAATTGAGGAAGCCAAGAGGGTCAAAAGGAATAGAATACTTTGGAAATTGGGATTTATCAAGAAATCTCTTTGGCATCCTCCTCTCAAGAAAGCAAATATTTTAAAGCAGCAGAATTGGATCAGTTAGTTTAATGTCTCTAAAGCTTAATAAATATTTTTATTCTTCTTTTTGAATGAATATATAAATTGAAACATGGGTAATGGACAGGATACGACAAATGTTGAACAACAGGAAATAGCACCGTTATTGATTGAAGGAATGTCCATTTTGAAGATATCAAAGGAGATTCACAGAGATCATTGAATGATAAAGAAAGCTGTTGAAAAGATAACTAAATTGAGAAATAGAAGCAAAGGTAAAGGCTTTAAGAACTTCAAGGTGAATGTAAAGCATGAAAACTTCCTTTTATAGGCATTTTAGAACATTATTAACAGTGTTCAGAGCTGCTTCTATTGAGTGACGGCTTAAATTTTTTAATGAAGATTGTTTCAAGGATCTGTAGCCACTAAAACCACAGATCCTTGATTCAATCAGACATGCCTAAAAGAGTTTGCTGCCTAAATACACAAATTATATATATATATATATATTTGAGTAATACAAAGGATGTGACAAATGTTGTAAAACAGGAAATAGCAACTTTATTGATTGAAGGAATGTCCATTTTGGAGATATCAAAGGAGATTCACAGAAATCATTGAACGATAAAGAAAGCTGTTGAAAAGATAACTAAATTCTGAAATAGAAGCAAAGGCTTTAAGAACTTTCTTCAAGGCAAATGTACACTAAAGTGAGTTATAGTGAAACAATCACTTTGTCAAGTGAAACACTCAGTTGTAGAACAAGCTGAGTGAATGAACACTCCACCTTGAGAAAGAGAGCTATTTATGGTGCCATGGAGCATCTCATTGTGCTCAAGTGGGATAGTCCATTGCTTGGGTTGTGATTGGCTGCTGGTACATGACTGGAGGTATTTCTGTATAAATACCAGCTTGATTCATCAGTTAGTTTGCAGGATTTGTATTGAGTTGAGTTGCGACTTGTTCAACATCAAGCCTTTTTTCTGATTTATTGAAATTGGACAAGGAACTTTTGTGAAATTATGTGCAAATTGATAAGTTTTTTTCTTTATTTGATTTTTTGATTTGATTTTCTAATAACTCGTTTGAATTTTTTTCAGTTTTTACTTTTCAGTTCATTTCTTCAGATATATTTGGGCATTTGTGTTCTTTTCCTTTTTGTTTATTTCTTTGCCTGTAATTCCCCCCCCCTCGCCACGGTTTTTGTTTACATTACTTTTCCGTGTTTATTTGTTTGAATTATTATTTTTTTTTTGCCTTTGTCCACGTTTTTCTTTTATCTTATTTGTTCTTGACCGTTTCGTTCTTGCTTGGGAAAAAACAATTTAAAAGAAAAAAGAGAGACCGTTTATTTGTCCCGTCGTGGTGGCCATCCACCATGATGGAAGAAAATTCAGACAATCCATCCATATCATCGCCGGTGTCACCTGTGAAAATGGCCTGGTGTAATAATAAACCAGTTAAAAAAATGCTGAATATTATGAAGCACAGCATAGTAAATTTGAGGATTCATTCAAAAATAATGAATTCATTAGCATCTCGGGAGCTTTTGAGGCTGTGAAGACAAGAAATATTTCCCTGTTAACCTCAGACGTTAAAAGTCGCAAATTGGTTGGGGTAGGCAGGGAGACCATGGAAGAGGTCCTTAAGACTTTCAAAATTAATCCAAGAGTCTTAGCAAAAAGGACATACTCCTTCCCACTGAACTAGATGCAAAGCAAATAGCCGGTAGTGTGTTGACCACCAAAAATATAAGGTTACAAACCGAATATATGGGCACACAGAAGACAAGGATTACGGTCCACGGGGTGCCGGTGGATATTAGCGAAGACAGAATGGGAGCATACTTTTCCAAATTCGGCAAGGTAGACGAGGTCAAGGCAATTCTAGGCAAATCAGGAATTGCAACTGGGGACATAGAATTGCAAGTCACCCTGACGCAAAGGAGTTTCAGAGATATCCCCAATATCCTCATATGCCGGGAAAGAAAGATGTTGGTCATAGTTGAGGGCCGGAAACCGTGCTGTTGGTCATGCGGTACCTCAGGACACATGGCTAAAGAGTGCCCCGGTAAACATCCTCAGCCTTCAACTCGGCCAACAACAACAACAACATTAGCAGCAACAGTCACAGCACCTACAGAGGAGGGAGTAGAGAAGAAGGACCCCGTAGGTACCTGGAAAGAGGTGGTGAGCAGGGGATCAAAAAATGTGCCCTCTCCCCTCCCCAGAAAAGATGAGTCTGCACCAAAGCAGAATACACCTTCACAGTAGCAGACAAAGAAGGGACAGGAAGAAAGTCCCAAGAAGTCAGAAAGCCTTAAAAAGGCAGAAAGTCCCAAAAAGGCAGAAAAGCCAGAGAAGGAAGTGAGACAAGCACCACAACCCAAGAAGAAACAACATAAGCAGCAGCAGCAGCAGCAACATAAAAGGCAAGACACTGAAATGGAAATGGAGGTCGACACTATGCCACCACCTCGGACTTCTTCTCTAAAGAGGAAGGAAGAGGAGGTGGAAACGCGGTCGCAAAAGCACCCTGGACACAGTAGGGCGGATGCGGTCATGGACAAAACCAGGTCTCTATCCGTCCCTGCTTCCCCTAAAGAAACTGTTCCAGTGCCCAAATCAAGGAGTCTCTCTTCTTCCCCTGCCCGTGTTACATCCCCCTCTCCCTCCAACTCTCCCTTCAGCTCATCTTCCACACCCCCTCTCACATCCACCTCTTCCCCTCCCCACCGTTCCAGGGGGGGAAGAAAAAGAAAAAACTATTCGTGGGTCCAGAAGCTATTTGTAGGGTGGACAGAGAAGAATATAGGAACGCTCTGTCCAGCCAAAAGAAGGCCCAATTAGGGCTCTTATATAAGTTAAACTCAGTGGATGGGAAGTCTGTTGAGGACCCGCGTAACTTCCCTAATACCCCAAGTGTTCTTACCTGTGTCAGAGACACGGGGACGTACTTTAAAGTCTGGGGGCATTTGTCCGAAGCCAAAGACAATTTTCCTAAAATGACGATAGTCGAGATGGACTCGCCTTACTTGAGGAAAGTAAGACAATATTGGGCTGAGAGGGTCCCTGTTATTCTCCACCCTTCCCTATATAGGTGCTTAAAACTAACCTATCCCAAGGATGTCGGTGGAATTGTCCTAGAATGACGTGAGAGCTAGGTGTAGGGAGCCTAGGACAATCCGTCGGGATCCTGACTAACTCAGATTTCCGTCCCGTATGTGAGTAGGTTTTTTGCTTTTCTTATTTTTGCAGGCCTAATCGATGTCAATCAGGATAGCCAGTCTGAATGCGAGGGGCTTGAGGGATCGAGGTAAGGCAGCCTGCCTACTCCGGGATCTCTTGTCCTTCGGTGTAGATGTCGCTGCGATCGAAGAGACCCACTTTGTTTGCAGTTCCGATGCGTGTGTGCTCTCTAACGACTTTGTCGTCTATTCAGCATATGGGGACCGGTGTGCCAGAGGAGTTTCTTTGCTGGTGAAGCGGACTCTTGATGCGAAGGTGGACCTTGTGCATACCGATGCCGAAGGCCAGTTGATTGTGGCCGATATTGCCGTGAAAAGTGGTTCGTTCTGAATCGTTGCGGTTTATGCACCCAACGACCAGGAGGAGCGGGTCTCGTTTTTTTGGTGGTTGGGGCCGTTCCTGGTGGATTCAACGCACATAGTGCTAATGGGGGGGACTGGAATGCCATCCTGGACCCCAAGGTAGACGGGGCGGGTAGCTAGCGGGAGAAGGGGCGATCGTAGCTTGGTCGATCTGATCAACGAATTTGGTCTCGTTGATAGATACTGAGTCGATCACCCCGGGGGGAAAATGTGGACGTGGGCTCTTAGCTGGCCTTGTGACAAGGTAGTTAGCTACCTTGACAGAATGTTAGTTAGAGGAGCCGACGTAGATTTGTTAGCTTGTCCCATGTTCCACTGGGTAGGCTATTTGGATCACAAACTTGTTTGTGCCTGGATGGCGTTAGATCGCAGGCCTAGAATGGCTGGGTACTGGAAGTTCAATCTGTCCTTACTGGACAGGCGGGACTTCCAGGAGCAGCTAACTAGCTTAGTGCAGCGGGAGTTAGTGGGGGCGGTTATCGGTGGGACATAAATGTAGAATTAGGTCCTTCGCCACTGATTTCAGCAAACGGCTCACCCTAGATAGAGCTGAGAAGGTGAAGACGCTTAAGGCTAGGTTTTCCCGGGAGGTGGCTGTTGGGGATCCCCTAGAGATAGCCTTAGCTAGGGAGGCCCTGGAGTGTTTGAGTAACGAGTGCTACATGGGCCAGGTAATTAGACATAGGTTAAGCAAGATGTCTTCCAAAACTGTGAACATGGGCACAGATTTGCGCAAGGAAGAGATCCGTCGAGGTGGCGATCGTTACATTCGTGAAGTCGAAGCTCCAAAGGGCCACTGACAATATGTGCGAGGTGTTTCGGTGGCATTTCGAGAGCTGGTTTACCAAGGAGCCTGGTCTCCGTGAGAAGAAGTTTCGCAGCTATTTGGCTGACTTTCCTCGGCTATCGCCAACTGAAGCGGCTAGATGCGAGGGAGAGATTACGGAGGACGAAGTCTACGCGGTTTTGAAGAAGGTCAGCAGAGGCAAGTCGCCCGGTCTGGATGGTTTGCCCTATGAATTGTACTTGAGGTTGTCTCACATCTTTGTCCCGATTTTGACAGTGGTGTTCAACAATTGGTTCCGGTCGGGGTCAATACCCAACCGGATTTCCAGGGGTGTGATTACGCTGTTGAAAAAGGGCAAGGGTGTTGGGCGGGATTTAGATGATTATAGGCCCATAACTCTGCTAAACACAGAGTTAAAGATTTTGGCCAAGATCCTGCAGAAGGGTTTGCAGTCAGTTGCCGAGTCTCTGTTGGGTCCTGAGCAGACTTGTTCTGTGAGGGGCCGAACAATTCAGAGCAACCTGCATCTGACCCGCATGATCATAGCGGGTGTAAAAGACGACGATGAGGCAGTGCTGATCAATTTGGATCTGTCCAAGGCATTTGATAGGGTTGACCATCGCTACCTGCTGTCCTGCAGGCTGCCGGATTAGCCTGCTGTATCGCTCCCCCAGTGCTGTGGTACAAGTGAACGGGAAGCTGTGGGGCGCTTTTGTGCTGTCTAGGTCGGTTCGTCAGAGTTGTCCACTGTTGCCCTTACTTTATGCTTTGGTGTTGGAGTCTCTCCTTTGCCGGCTAAGGGACAGGGCGTGCAGTCCGGCCCTACATGGAATCGCCGTCCCTGGAGCGGCTCAAGCCAGGGTTTCCACATACGCCGATGACATATCTGCTTTCATGTCGCCCGGCAGTGACATTGAGGCAGTACTGAAAGCGCTTGATCGGTACGAAAAGGTGACAGGGGCCAAGATTAACCGCGACAAGTCGTCTGGCTTGCGGTTAGGTGCCTGGAAGTGAGGGGACGATCTTCCGGGGCCCTTCGGTTGGACGGACGCTGCTGTCCGCATTCTTGGAGTGTGGTTTGGACCCGACCACCAGCTGGAGAAAAATTGGTCTGAAGTACGAGCAAAGGTTGACGTGGCCGGTCAGACTTGTCGTCGACGGAGGTTGTCCGTGAAGGGCAGGGCGGAGGCGTGTGCCACTTACGTTTTCCCCATTGTCCTTTATCGATTGTCTGTACTTCCTCTCTGTGACGACCATAGGAAGCCGCTCGAGCAATCGCTATCCTACATTTTATGGAGGGGACATGGAAATCGGATCGACAGACGAGTCTGTGCACAACGTCCGTGTCATGGGGGCTGGGAATGCCACACTTGGTGAGACACAAACTCGCCTCGAAGTTGGCTTTCCTACACCGTACATTGACAGGAGATTCAATTATGGCGGGGATTGTTAGGGAGGCGTTCCCTTGCTTTACTATCAGTCCCCCCATGTCGAGGATTGCGCACCGTCGTAGACCCCGGGATGAATCGGATTTCCTTCACGAGTATCAGTACACCTTGACGATCATTCCTCGGTCCAGTGACCTTTCATGGCCTAGGAGGGTCTTCTATCGTTTTCTTGTGGAGAGGGTCGTGAAGGATTCTCTACGTGAGCAGTTCGACATGTCGGAGGATGAGTTTCGTTCTTACTGACCTTGGGCGCCAGCGGCGGATTACCTCAGTAACCCTGAGTTTTCGCTTACTACCTGGTGATTGGCTCGGAATTGTCTGCCTCTCAATGACAAGGCCTTCATATGGGGCTTGGCGGATTTGCCAGACTGTGAACGGTGTGGCCTTGGTTTAGAAGAAACAGCTTCGCACACCTACCATTGCCCCCGGGTCCGCCCCCTTATGGGACCATGTCGGCGAGCTGACGGCTCGTCTTGCTCCGAAAAGCTTGTGCCCATTGATCGCGCATAGGCGTGTGACAATGTGTCGCCCCCGTATTCCGGGGTGAAACGGATGGTGTTTCTGACACTGCTAGCCACGGCCCAAATGGTGATTTGGACGACGTGACAGGAGGAAGTCTTGCGAGGCAACCGTCTTTCTCATCAGGATCTGATCCGATTCTTTGAGCATCAACTCAAGATGAAGATTAGAACTGATAGAAAACGCTTGCATTCGACAGTCTTCAGCGAAAGGTGGGTGACTGAGGCGAGCTCGGTTCATTTGAACGGGGCTAGCCTTGATTTTCTCTTTTAGGTCAGCCTACGTCACCGGGGTGGTTTCCTGTGGAACCCTCCCCTTGGTTAGGTTAGACAAGCTTTGTGTACCTAGTTAATGTGAGTAAATGTTGTTCTTAGCCTGTTCCCGGCAGCCTCATTGGTTATGATCCAAGTCAAGATTCCCAACCTCCCCAGTTTGTTTTTGCCCCCACTTTTGATCTCGATTGGGTCAGCTTTTTATTTCCGATATCTGTCGATATTTTCACTTTTCCCACTCCCTTAGCGAGAGAGCCTCTTGATTTTGTCCAATGGGCAGAATACAGCGGCCTCTCATTTTTGAGGCTTGGATGGGACCTACTAACATCAGTTATGCTTAGTTCACTTTTGTTACTTTGTATCTATGTTTAGTTTGTTTTGTGGTTTATTCCCTCCCCTCTCATATTTCATCATAGATTTTTAAGTATTTATTATCATTAAATTTTTATGGCATGGGGCGTGTTTTGTAGGTCTCCCTCGAGAGGATGCGGTATTATGGTGTATGAAGGATTGATTGGTGATGGACGAGTTCTCGTGGTGAATGGGCAAATTGTAATGTATGAATGGGTTGTGAATCGGATTAGCTAGGTATAGGATAGTTAGTTAAGACCAGCCTCAACCCCCTCCCCTTTTAGGTCTTTTGCCAAAATTATGTATTTTGCATAACAAATCTTGGGTTTGTATTGAGTTACAACCTGCTTTATTTTTGTCTGCCAGCTGGACGCTAGCTGGAACCCTTATGCCGGTAAGGGCTGTTTATTCTATTGTTATTCTACATAACCAATACTCAGATCTTTGAACAGGTTGAAATTGAGGAAAGCAACAGATGATAAAAGATGTAGAATATTGTGGAAGTTGGGATCTCTCAAGAAATATCATACGCAATATCGTCTCAGTGAAACATATTTAAAAGTGTCAAAATTGGATCAGTTAGTTTAATGTCTCTAAAGCCTAATAAATATTTTTCTTCTTTCTGAAAAAATAAATTGAAACATGGGTAATGAAAAGGGTGCGAAAAATGGTGAAAAAAAGGAAACAGCAACATTATTGATTGGGAGAATATCTCTTTTTAAGATATCAAAGGAGATTCACAGAGATCATTGAATGATAAAGAAAGCTGATGAAAATATAACTAAACTGAGAACGAAAAGCAAAGGAAAACACTTTTAGAACTTCTCTCTTCTGAAGTTATAGTGAAATAACCACTTCTAACCAATGAACAGGCTTGAATTGAAAAAGCCAAGAGGGACAAAAGCAATACAGCGGAGCAAAAGAAGGCAACAAAAAGGTGGTAGTGTGATGATATGAACTGGAATTGTTGACCAAAGCATTAATCATACATACAGAAATCAATGGGGAGTGAAACTGAACAGTGCTAACTATTGAAATTTTATGAGCAAGATTTCTTTGAACAGTACAAGTCTCAGCATTGCAGTTTCAAAGCAAAGTGTGCATTTCTGTCTATATCTCTGTGATGAGGTGTTATGATTACTTGCATTATTTACATTATTTGGACTGTTATCCTCATCTTCATTGACATATTCACAATGTTTCAGCCACTGCACCCTGCATCCTTCTTCAGGTGACTGGAATTTTGAACTGAACCTTTTACTTCATCTACCGGAGTAGATTGTTTTAGTTCCACGTTCCATGCCTTATTTCCTTTTAATTCAACTCTCCAAGTTTTTGGTTCACTACTGCTGTGTCCTGGTATTGAACTCAACTCTTTGGGTCTAGTCACTAGATCTAACCATGGCTCAGTGGATAACAGTCTGAATAATGTAAATAATGCAAGTAAAGTGTGTATTTATACATGACATTGCTTCTTCTCATGTATCTTAAGTTAACATTGAGTTTCTTGAGTATAAGACGTTTACAGGAGACAAGATAATGGAAAGGGCCTTAAGTCCTGGCCTGAACTGAGAGAAAATCTATGGCCAGTTGTTAAAAGGAAATTATATGAAGTTGGCAAACAATATAATAGCAAATCTGACACCTGAAAAGTAAATAAAACTACTAAACTGGAAACTAAGTAAACAAGTGTACCAGAATACAGCAACTGACCAACCAGATGTTGCTTTCTGGTACACTTGCATGTCTTTTAGTCTACTAACTGGTGCATCTAATTACATTTATATCTTGGTCAACCTATGAACTTTACAGCTGACCTTTTTATGTATATCAATATAGATAAGGGTTTCTTTACTTGCCATAGTGACTGCCACATTCACACCTCAAGAGATCTTCAAGATCATGTCTATTCATATAGTTTGAAGATTGCTTGAGACAGGAAACTGACAGTCACCATGCAGTGTTGATTCTTTTGTCTAAACGTTCTATAGATATATTTATCTTAAAGAATCCATGCATATACTAGGTGATGAGGACAACCTTAGATGGCTTAGTATAGAAATAAATATGGGAGCCGCTAATAAAGATAGAAAGACATGTGACAGCAAGGCTTCAGCAGCAGCAGCCAAAATGTGACAGGCCAGTTAGGTTTAAGGATCATTTAAAGTTCCCTACAGCCAATTATCCTACAGGATAATAGCTTAGTGGATGAAAGCATTGGATTGGGAATTTTGTGACAGAGTGATTGTGAGTTCAATCCCAGGGTCAGTTAGTGTGTACTTGGACTCAGTGGAAATAGGTAAGCAATAACTGAGCAGTATTAAAAATATCCCTAGACATGGGTAGTGTAATGACAACAGTCTACACCTATAGATTAATTAAAGAGCTCAGTCCATTCGCAGTAGGTTACACAGGATATGAGGAAGGCCAGAGGGAACAATGGCCAAAATGTTGTGATGACAACAACAAATATGAGGATACCAGATCTGGATCAATTACATTAAAGAACCTTCTTTGCATTTTGTCAAGAATTTCGAGATATATAGTTATCCACTGGCCATGTGTCCATAAAGACATTGGTTAGATCCAGTGACTAGACCACAAAGAGTTGTGAGTTCAATACTTGGACAGTTGAGTACAGTATTTACATTAGTCGGACTATTGTCCTCATCTTTGTCGCCATATTTGCCACAACGTTGTACGCTCCGGCCTTCTGAACCCTTTATTTCGATCTAGTTCCACATGCCATGTTTGATGGATGTCAGTTATCAGTTATCTCCTGCTAATTTTCCCTCTGAAAGTTCTCCACTGCCTTAACCAGGTATTGAACTCCCCTTCTTTGGGTCTGTCACTGGATCTAACTAACGCCTTTATCCACTGTGCCATGTGTCCTTGAGGACATCTGGGTATGGACTTCTGAGTATTATAAACCTAATGTTTTCAGCATCATTTTTACCAGTGCTCATATTGCAATTTTGCTGTTATAATTGCATGTCTTTACCAGAGTTCATATTGCAACTTTGTTATCATTGCTTTTCTCTGGCACTCCTTATTACTGGTTCCCATATTGTATTTATTTCTATGCTTGGTCGGCTCAGGAGATTTTTATGGCCTAGCATATGTGCTGATTCCTTAAGTTTACGAATTTTCCAATGGTGTTCCCTGTCGATGATCTCAACATGATCCCACAGGAGACGGTGATCTCCCTTCTCTCTCCATATGTGGTCAGCCACGCCTGATTTTTCTACTTCCCCTCGTGTTACAGCTTTCTGGTGTTCTTGAAGCCTTACCTTGAGGGGGCGGCCTGTCTCTCCTTTATATTCCTTTCCGCAGCTGCACGGGATAGCGTACACACAGTCTTTAGTCATGTTCCTCTCTGTGGGGGCTCTCACTTGTGAGAGATACCTGCGAAGTGTTGTCACACTTTTGAAGGTTGTCCTGATGTTATATGGACCGCAGATCCTTTGTATTTTCTCTGATAACCCCTTCACATAAGGCAGGCTGACTGTTTTCTGAGTGTTGTTGTCCTCCTCCTCCTCTTGTACCTGCCTATCCCAGTTTTTGAGGGCTGCTGTCATGTACCCAGGGTAGTTGTTGCTTTGTAATACTTATACTGACCAATTCCTTATCTAACGTGTCTGGATCGCCACATGACTTTGCTCGGTGTTGTAGACATCGGACGATCCCTTTCTTTACGCTGTATGGATGGTGGGAGTCGAAATTGAGGTACTGTCTGGTGAATGTTTGTTTACGGTATACGGATGTCTTCAACCCATGCTCTGTCCGAGATATTAGTACATCCACGAATGGGAGTGAGTTGTTACTCTCTTTCTCCATTGTGAACTGTATCGAAGGTCTTATTGAGTTCACATGGTCCAGTAGAACCTGGACATCTTCCTGATGTGGCCAGAGTATGAAGGTGTCATCTACGTACCTTAACCATATAGTTGGCTTTAGCGATATAGACTCTAATGCCATTTCTTCAAAGTATTCCATGTATATATTCGCCATTGCTGGTGATAATGGCGAGCCCATTGCTAAGCCCTCATCCTGTCGATATATGTGTGATCCCATTCCGAAGTGTGTTGTTTGTGTACAGAAAGTCAACATCTCCATCAGATTATCTATTGAAATACTGGTCCGCTCCTCTAGAGATAACTGATAACTGACATCCATCAAACATGGTACGTGGAACTAGAACAGTCTACCCCAGTGATCGAAATAAAGGGTTCAGTTCGAAATTCCAACCACCTGAAGAAGGCCGGAGCGTACAATGGCCGAAACGTTGTGACAAATATGGTGACAAAGATGAGGACAATAGTCCGACTAATGTAAATACTGTACATACCTCATCTCAGAAATATAGACAGACTCTTTGGACAGTTGAGTTAAAGGGAAATAACCGAGACATCCAGAAGAGGCATGGTATGTGAAACTAGAACAATCTACCCCGGTCGATGAAATAAAAGGTTTGGTTCAAAATTCCAATCACCCAAAGAAGGCTGGAGCATACAACTGCTGAAACATTGTGAATATGGCAATGAAGATGAGGACAGCAGTCCGAATAATATAAATAATGTAAGAAATCTTTGGTCATTTATCTAAATAAGTGTCCAAGTTTGTTTCTTCTACTCCAACCAATGTTTAATCTCCGAGATCAACACTCAAGGTAGAGGGTTACAGAGTAAGAGGCACTGTTTAGGCAGATACGTGGGGAAGGTAATGGTTAATCTGAGACTTGAAGAGATTAAGATTGTAGTGGTCAAGAACCCCCACCCCCTTCTTAGAAACCAGTTCCACAGAGCAGAAAGCAGCTGCTCAAGTGGAACCTTTATCATACAAATGTAATACGAAGGGAATGAGGGTGGTTTGCTACAATGAGCGTGGCATGGTGGGTCTTAGTCATGAACATTAGGATTGGTGGAACAAAGAAATGTACTTCATCTGAGCACTTTCTGCTAGAAATAGCAACAGAGCAGTGAGAGGCTTATGATATTTTCATCTGTGAGAAAGGGTTTGTAGGGTGGTTTGGTTTGTTTTATGGCATATCAACTTTAATGGGTTATTTAATGCCGACAAGATTTTTTATTTTTTTATTTAAAAATCTATTGCTGGTAATAATTTTTTTCAGAAATTTATTGCTGGTAATAATCATTTACAAAAATATGTATTGCTGGTATTAAATTTATTTTTACACTTTCATAGTGTTTTGACCCCAGTTTGGGGGTTAACTATTTGCCCATAGCTGGGACCCTAACAGGTACTACCACTCCAGGTCAGAGTGCATTTGGGAACACCAGCAATTAAAAGGTGGTTCTACACTCCTCAAAACCTCCTGATCAGAGGCCTTGCTGTCAGATGTAGTTTATCATTTTACCCAGGATGCAGATGCTGTTTATCGTGATACCCAGGATGTGTTGTAGGGTGGAAAATAATTTGTCACCCACAAGGATGTGGAGAAGATTTTGGATTACTGAGACTTGAAACGTAAGGCTGAGCTGCTCTTGCCCATATATGTAAGTAGTACTCCATCTTGGGTTTGATTTGGCTCTTGTGAAGGCAGAGGATAGCACAAGGAGTTGGGTACTTGGTAGAGCACTACAGGGAACTGACCATTTTTCCAGCATCTTTAGCAACTGATCATATGTAGGAGTTCAACTTGATGTTTGGGTCGAGTTTAAGGCTCAATAAGTGCTCAAGGCATGGAGCTTCCCTAAGGGAACACCTGTTCATTGTGACAGTTCAGAGCCTGAGGTTTGATGTAATAATAAATTATATAAATTTGTATCTCTTTGTGAAAGAAAAAGAGAGAGCAAATATATAACTCCCACATTTAAAAACCAAAATATAATATTATATATATATATATATATATATATATATATATATATATATAATAATAATATAAATTTGTATAGCAATCCTTATTTTTTGTTAAATGTAACAGACAAGGAATATTTTTGACATTTTCAAACCAGTGTAATCTTAAATGAAAGTCTTTAAATCCTGAAGTTCTCCAGGTTTTCTGTTATATCATAATACGGTACTAAACAAAAGAAATCTAAGTGGTGTCATATCAGGAGACCTTGCTGTCCAAATCAATAGTCCTCTATTTGCAAGTCATAAATTTGGTAATTTTATCTTCTGAAATACTATCCTGCTGAAACATTTTTGTTTGTGAAGTCCCTTTTGGAGGAAGAAAAATCCAAGTATAAAATGTACTAATACTGTCATAGGCAACCTGATGGGCCAAATTTGGTTCCTTTAGCTTTCAGAATGGAACACCAAATTTTATGAGGAAAATAACATTTATTAAAATTTTGTTTTCTTTCATTCTCACTTGTTCACTCACACTCATATATGTAACAAGGATTAATTTTTGTAACATTTTGTTGATGATAATTCTTTCATTGATAATTTTTACTAAAGAAGATCATGTGTAAGAATCTTTTGCTTTAGAAACAGGAAATGTTCAAAATAATTTTTTTTCTTCTCTCTCTCCTGCGAAGTACATTTTTAGAAAAAAAAAATGTATTTTTAAATGAATAATTTAGAAACAAATTGCACACACCAGCATATGTATTAATCACATTATCATCACTCATAACATTATAGCAAAACTTCAATTTTTTTAATTATAGAAAAACATCTTTGCCTCAAAGAAAAAAACTTTTCCCTGTTTCTAAGGCGGATGCTTACATGTATGATCTTCTGTAGTGAAAAATCACTGAGTTCCCTTCAAAGAAAAGTTAATTTGAATTTTTTTTTAATAGTGCGGCCTACTTTACGATGAGCCATATATCATGTGGCTCACTGCTCAGAAAAGGTTGCCAATGATTGGTCTAATACATTCAAGTTATTTCCACATGTATGGCAATGAATGCTGGATAATATCTTCAGAGATGAAAAGAAAAGTGCAGGCAACAGAAATGTGATTCTACAGAATAATAATAATGCTGGGAATACCACAGATGGAGCATCTAAGGAATGAAAAAGTCTTAATGGAAACAAAAAGGACACTTAGAATCAGAAAGAAATGACACATAAGGAAAGGAGCCTTGGAGAATTTGACACTCACAAGACATACTGAAAGCAAAAATTGATAGAGGAAGGATTTGTTTGTTTGGGTTTTATGGCATATCAACCACTGTGGGTTATTTAATGCCAAATCCAGTTTATATATATATGCCAAATATATGAATTTTAAATGCCTATTTTGTATGGAACATTTTTAGCAAGCTAGAGCTTATTTGCTTGCACACTGCAAAATAATCCTAGGTATTTTTGTTTAAGTCAAGAATTTCCATTTGATAAGGACAATTTATTTGCAAAATGGTAAAAGGTAGGATATGTTGTTTATACATCAGTTTACATCTTTGATAAGAGACCAATTCTTTTTAGAAAATCCAATATATTTTTTGGTTCAGTTCTTGCAAATAATTTCTTCATGTTCTTCGTGTTATAGAAATTTCTACGCATGTGTGTGAGGTTTGTACATTCTATTAGTATATGTTTTACAGTGTATTGTTTTCCACAGGAACATTTAGGAGTAGGTTCTTGTTTTAGTACGAATGAGTGAGTCAGTCTTGTGTGTCCAATGCGTAGTCAAGCAATGGTGCTTTGTTTCAGTTGCCTCTCCTTTTGGTAGAGTTTATTGTTGGTATTTTTGTCCCATAGTTGTTGCCATTTTAGTGTTATTGTTGTCTTGATTTTATGTTTTAGGTCAGTGTATAGGATTTTGATGTTTTGGTCAGGTGTCATGTTGAGAGCAGCTTTGGCTAAGGAATCGGCTTTCTCATTTCCCTGGATTCCAATATGGCTTGGGATCCAGCAAAATATTACCTTTTTGCTATGCGTTAAGGTGTTCAGTTTGTTCAACCGTTTAACAATAAGACGGTTATTCTGTTGTGTATTTTTTATGGATTGTAGGATGGAGATTGAGTTGGAATGAATAATGAATTTTTTTTTATGTTGCTGGCGTCAACAATCTGAAGAGCCAAATTTATTGCACAGATTTCTGCAGTGAATATGGAAGCTTCATTTGGGAGACATTTTTCCATTGTTTTCTTACCAAGAACTACTCCACATCCAGTTCTATTGCTGTTTTTGGAACCATCAGTGTAAATGTGCGAGTAATTTGGGTACTTTTCATGAATGTTGTAGAGTTTTCTTGATAAGTTAATGGCTGTGTTTTATTTTTAGGGAGTTTGTTGAGATCAAAGTTGAACACAGGTTTTTTAAGTTGCTAGGGGGGGTGAGCTTAGTTTAACAGTTTCGTGGATGTTTGTAATTGAGATGTTGTCTTCCACTGTATGTTTCATTCGGAGACCAAAAGGTTTTATGGCCTTTTCTTTTTGATCAAATATGGCTTGGTATTTGGATTTAAAAATGCAATTATAGACTGGATTGGTGGGTTGAGATTTGATTTTAGTGTAGTATTGCAGACCTAATTTTGTGAATCTAAGTTTTAGTGGTGGTTTGTACGCTTCAGAATAAAGGCTTTCCACGGGATGTTCTAAATGCCCCCAAGATGAGTCTCAATCCTTCATGGTGGATTGTATTAAGAGTTTTTCGATAAGATTTTTCTGGCTGCTCCATATATGTAGCAGCCATAATCCAATTTTGATCGGATTAATGTTCGATATAATTTAATGAGAGTTTGTTGATCTGCACCCCAGTCTTTGTGGGCTACAACTCGAAGTAATTTTAGGGCTTTGCTGCATTTTTCTTTTAGATATTGTATGTGGGGGATGAAGTTCAGTTTTTTGTTGAATATAGCTCCTAGAAATTTATATTGCTCGACTACTGGAATTTCTGTTTTGTCTAATTTTAGTGTTGGGTTATTATTTATTTTCCTTAGTTGACAAAAATGCATGCATTGGGTTTTCAATTTTGAAATCTTGAAGCTGTTTGTGATAGCCCATCTATTTATTTTGTTGATGCCCCGTTGCAGTTGACGTTCTGCAGTACGTATGTATTTGGATGTGGGGGTTATACAGAAGTCATCAACATACAAATAGTTATCAACTCCAGGATTAAGATAGTTGGTAATGCTATTAATTTTAATGTTGAAGAGGGTTACTGACAGTATACTCCCCCAAGGGACATCCTCTTCTTGGTTTTGAATGTCTGACAGGGTTGAACCAATTCGGACTCGGAACTTCCTGTCCGAAAGAAATGATTTAATGAAGTTTGGTACTCTGTCCTTCAATCCCATGTCACGCAGGTCTTTCACAATACCATACCTGTAAGTGGTCTCATAAGCCTTTGCCAAGTCAAAAAAAAATGGCTACAAGGTGTTGCTTTTGGATGTATGCCTCCCTTATAGAGGTCTCCAACCTGACCACATGATCCAACGTAGATCTTTGATTTCTGAGGCCACATTGGGAATTGGTAAACAGGTTGTTGGATTCTACATACCAAATTAGCCTTCTATTAACCATACATTCCATAGTTTTGCACAGACAGATGGTTAGTGCTATTGGACGATAATTTATAGGATAGAGATTGTTTTTCCCTGATTTAGGAATGGGTATGATGGTAGATAGTTTCCATGATTCTGGGAGAGTGCTATTTTTCTAGATGAAATTGAATGTATATAGTAGGTATTCTAATGATTTTGGAGGTAGTTGCCTAAGAAATTCATAATGAATTTCGTCTGGTCTGACTGCAGTGTTGTGAGAGGTTTGTATGGCTTCTTTTAATTCTTGTAATGTGAAGAATCCATTGGAATTTTCTCTATTGTCTGAATTAAAATTGAGCTTCGGTTTTTTTATTTTATTTTTATAGTTTAGAAATTCTGTGTTAGTATTGTCAGAGGAGGAATTTAGTGAGAAAGTCTCAGCCAGTTTATTTGCGACGTCTTTAATGTTTGTTACCTCAACATTATTTTTAATAAGGTGTTTAACGGTGGTAGAATTGTTTTTGCCCGCAATTTTGTGGATCATTTTCCACACTGTAGCAGTTTTAGTGGAGGAGTTTATTTTGCTTACGTAATTTTGCCAACTATTCTTTTTGGCCAACTTAATTGTTTTCCGGGCCTTTGCTCAGAGCAATTTGAAGGAGTTGAGGTTAATGGTTGAAGGTTCTTTGTTGAATTTCCGTAGAGCAGCATTTCGCAGTCGGATTGCTATTTTACATTCGTCATTATACCAAGGTGTGTTGCGCCTGTTTGATGGAGAAGTTTTTGGAATGGTTTCATTTGCTATTGTGATTAGTGTTTCTGAAAAGTGTTTAATTGGTCTGAACATCTTGAACCAGTCTTGTATTGCATAATGTACTGAATTGTTGCCAGTCAGCTTTATTTATTTTCCAGCTGGGAGGTCTGTTATTATCAGTGGTAGGTTGTGTAATATTTATTATGATTGGGAAATGGTCACTGCCACAAGGATCATCATGAACCTTCCACGTATAATCCATGTAGCTGGAAGGATCAGATAGAGTGATGTCAATAGCTGAATAGGAGCTGGTAGATGGATTGAGATGGATTGGAGATTTGTCATTTAAGATGCAGAGATTGTTGCTATTGATTATGTTTTCCAAGTCTTTACCCTTTTGATTAGTTTTAAGACACCCCCATATGGTATTATGACTTTTAAGGTCACCTAATAATATATTGGGTCAATTAGCTTATTGAATTTTATTTCATTAATTGGATCATGAGGTGGAATGTAGATGGAGCAGATATTGACTGTTTTGTGTAATGTTGTTTTGACAGCAGTGACTTGAAGATCACTGTCAATGGTTATTTGATGTTGGGGTATGTCTTTCCTAACTAGGATCGACACACCTCCAGAAGCTCTGTGTCCGTCTTTGTGTAAATGATTATATGAATTGTAATTTTTTATTTTTAAGTAGTTATTGTCCTTGAGGAATGTTTCTTGAAGACATACCACTTTGGGATTATATTTGTTGAGGAGTATGAGAAGTTCTTCATGATTAGCTCTAATTCCTCTGCAATTCCACTGTAATATTGAATTATTTTGTAGGTCCCTCATGTCAAGTTGGAATTATTGCTGTTTTTTTTTTGACTTGTTTTTACTGGTTGGCTCTTCTGTATCCATCTTTTCTATCATGCTAAACCTATTTTTGGTTTCAATCTTCAATGTTGATGGGTCTGAAGATTGGCTTAGTGGATTCAACAACTTTAAATGTTCCCGTGAGGATGAAGTCGGGGTATGATCTCTTTTTGATTGTGGAGAACGTTCTACTTTATCATTGTTAGGTTCGGGGTTTGATATGCTATTTTTCCCCAAGTTATCAATTTTTAAAGTTGGAGGACAGATTCGTGATTGTTGTAGGGTTTGTTTTTTGGGAGGAGTGGTCTGTGCCTGGGATGTCTTTTTGGTTATTTTTTTTATCATCCCTAATTTTTTCATGAGATGTATTAATCTTAGCTGGAACTTCCAATCGAGATGTTTGAATACTATTGGTGTGTTCCTTCTTTAGATCTACCTGGAATTTTGTCCACTCACTTGGGCCCAAATTTATTAGTTTCAGCTCTCCGTGTAACAGAGGCATAGCTGGTCTCACCCATATAGGACCCTACAATTTTCCTAGCCTCCAGAAAGGACACATTTTTCTTATGTTTAACCTCCAGGATTTCTCTTCCTTTTCTGTAGATGTCACAAGATCTTGCATATGCCGGATGGTCTTGTTGGCAATTTGGACATTTAAGTGGTTTTGAGCATTCCTCCTCTTTATGGTTTGGCCCTTTTTTTTTTTACCACATTTGGCACATGTCTGTCGTCCTCTACAAGCGTCCCTGTGGTATCCAAATTTCTGACATTTGAAGCACCTCAAGGGAGCTGGGACGTACTACTCAACTCTCTCCAGACAATAGCCTATTTTGACCACTTTAGGTATTTGTGGTTGATTAAAAGTCAAGATGTAAGTGTTTGTTTAGATTTTTTTCACCACTCTTTCTTATACTCACTCTTCTTATATTAGTCACTCCCTGTTTTCCCAGGGCAGCTGTCATTTCGTCTTCTGTGGCTAAAGCCAGCTCCCAACTTCTGATGACACCTTTGGAAATATTAAGTCCTTCATGTGGATAGCTTTTACATTTGGTGTTATAAAAACTTTTAATTTTTAGGATGTTTTCTGCTTGTCTTCAGCTATCTACCTCAACAAGCAAGTTTCCATTTCTTAATTTTTTAACGTTTTTTGGTGTCGCCCGTGCAGAGATAATTTTCTTAATCAAAAATGGAGAGAATTTAGCAAGACAGACCTCCTCTGCTGCTTCACACTCAGTCTGATTCGGATAGGTTTCATTTTATTTTTTTTATTTAAAGATGCTATGTCTGGGTTTTTATATTCATTGGCCCTGTGCTCCACCACCCACCACAGAGTTCAACTTGAGAAGGGAATGAACCAAGGGGGTTACCCATTCGCCTTGGCTGAGACGGGGATACACGACCAGTATACTCATATTAGGAGCGAAGTTCTGAGCCTCTGTCAAAAAGTCTTTTGCTCTCAACACAATTGACCCTCAGCCCCCGCCTTCTAGCACATATACGATAAAGGGTTGTGAAATGTTCCACTAAAGTAGATTCAATAGTACAGTCAGGAGAAAAATAAATATATATGTGCTAGGGCATGTCGTGACCAGCCGATTAATTGGATCGGGCCCAATCAGACCGCCCAATCAGACCAAGTAAGACCAAAGTGGTGTGTTGCAAGCCATTGACCACTCTGTTGCTGGATCAATGACTGCTCAACCACCAGGATTCCGTCCTAGCGCCTTACAGGTCGCCACCCATGGCCAACAGGTGGCCTCATTGGTGGGGTCTTACCCCTCTACAGAGGTGCAGTAGGCATATTCTACAGCCCCAGCCGACAAGGCCAGCTGGATGTAGTTTAACGTCTTATCCAGGACGCAGATGTAGTTTAACGTCTTACCCAAGACGCGATAGAGGAGGGAGGTGGGCCAACTACATAATAAGCTAAGGGATGGCAGAATAGGGTTGTGACACTTGGCAAAGGAATAAACATTGCTGAGAGCTACAAGGGATAGAAGATGATGGAGAGCCATCATTGCCCACATCCTGAAGGGAGATGATATACAGAAGAGTTCCAATCAATGAGGCTATAAACTCTTGCTGATAATAGACATATCAGGACATTTACCAATCATTTCTGTAAATGATTCACTAGCTTCAACAAAGCATTTACCATATTAATCGATTTATTAATAAAACTATTTTTTTTTATTTATTTATGATATATAAAATTAAATAAGATATAATAAAGTAAAAATAATTAAACAAGTTTTGCAAAATTCAATTGACAATGGTCAGTTTCATTTATTATTCTATTTTTCCAATTTACAAATAAAATGTACATAATGATCATAATTGTGAATAAACTATCCAAAGTTTGGGTTTTGTTTAATTACTTTTTACTGTTTCAGTCATTATCAAGAACTGGGTATTTTTAGAGTACTGAAATTTAAATTTGTCCAAAAATGATGTCATGTATAATGATTAAATGAAGCTAGTCTGTATCAGAAAAGCATGCACCAACTATTTTGTACACACTTCAAGATGGCATCTTCTGAGGTAAAAGAGGTTATTTAATATGAATTGCTTCTTTTATGCAATAATGACTTCTAGAATTCTGAGTGCTGTAGAGTGAGTGTGTGTGTGTGTATATATATATATATATATATATATATGTGTGTGTGTGGTGTGTGTGGATTTAGGCAGCAATCCTTCTTTCATGCCCATTTCATTAAATATGACAGACAAGGTACTTTGATTTACTTTTTTTTTTTTTTTATACAATTTCTCATGTGATCTAATACTTTTTTCTTTTCAGGTGATAAATTACATAAAAACTGTCTGAATGTTCATTCCCCCCCCCAAAGCGCTTTTGGCTATACATTTAGCCATTTTCAAGTGTTAACAAGAATTAGTTTGTTAATATATTAACAGTTAATATATTTCAACCTTGAAAATAGCTAAATGTATAGCCAAAAGTGCTTGGAAAAAAACATTTGGACAGTTTTTATATAATTTATCATCTGAAAAGAAAAAAAATTATTACATCACGAGAAATTGTATAAAAAAAAGTAAATCAAAATAATATTCAATGAAAATATATATATATATATATGAATATATATATATATATATATATATATATATATATATATATATATATACACACACTATCTTAAAAGCTGCCGTATCAAGCAGCATTTACGATCATTCAGGCCTTCAGTAATGGAACCAACTTTCATACTTCAAAGTCTATTCAAGAACCATCAAGAGAATGATAAGTTTAAAAAATATGGAACAGGTAGAGAGGAAAACTGGATCAGGCAGTCACAACAGGAATAGGGATCATCATTTTAACTTAGATCTAAAGAGATCAATTAGAAAAGATCCAACTTAATCCATATGACATTTGGCATGTGAGAGAGGAGATTCAGCAATGACACTCCAAAAAGCAGTGAAAGAAAACTTGAAAATGAAATCATGCATAAAACATGTGTGACACCTTGTTACACTAGGACAAAAAGTTAAAAAATAGAGAGGGTGAAGATCATCTTGAATAAGTTGGAAAATGATGCTAGAAGAATTCTATACAGAGGAAAAGAATTTTATACAGGATGCATACACAGACACACACAAGGTCCATATTCTGGCTTCAGATTCTCACTAGAAAGATAAGAATGTCACTTTCAAGGTAATGGTTTTTGGCTGTTTGGCCTTTGATGCCATTGATCCTGTTTGATCCTACATTTAGTTTGAATTAAATATATGATTATAGTTTACATTAAATATATATATATATATATATATATAAAATTATACATATACTTTTTATATATATATATATATATATATATATATATATATATATATTATATATATATAAAAATTATACATTATTCTTTTATATATATATATATATATATATATGCACATTATTATAAAATTATATATGTTATGCTTATATCTAAATATATACATTAAATTATATGTCATGCTTATATTATACAATTATATATATATATATATTTATATATATATATTTATTATACAATTATATATATTTATATATACAAGTAAATGTCTATATAAAATTAGCATAAGAGAAATGATATTTATAAAATTTTTTGTAAATATTTTTATTTATATAAAGATTATATCATTTAAGTTTATAATGTTTTGAAAAATAGATATTAACTTGTTTTGTGGGTGTCAGTTTTACTATGTATGCAAATGAAGTACAACAAATTTTTGTGTTTTTTTAATGAATTCAAAAGACATGCACTATAGAAATATATTTGATTAAAACTATATAACATACTTGAATAAATTATAACGTTTACTATTTTACATGCTAATATGGACTCCTTGACATCGTATAATCTTCATCAGTCTTCTAATTCCTGACTTTGTTAACTTTCCTCTTGTTTCAAATTTAACATCACTTGCAGTCATTTTTATTGCTTTTTACAGATATTTGCTTGAATATTGTTTTTTATTTTCATCTCTTTTAATGTCAGGCTGCCAGTTAGATTTATAACTTGTGGGTCTTTCCACTAGCAAAGCATTCCATATACCGGAATATATTTTTATATATTCACATGAGTTCTTTGATATTCTATAACCTTAATGAAAATCATTGATTTTGTTAATTTTGATTCAGAAAAATTCTAAATAAAAGTAGTAATATCAATAGTTTATTAATAATATTATTAATTACTTTATTGATTATCATAAAAAAAAAAATAGAGTCCCCCCCCAACTTTGATTTCCAAATGTATTTTTCTTGTCTTATTTTTGATAACAATAGCATCTCTTTAAATAAGAATTTATAATTCTTATTTCCAACCTAATTTTCAATCTTAAATGTTAAGATGGGGCTAAATTTAAATCCAAAATTAAACTACAATTCATTTAAATATTTTAACAACAATAATAATTCATCCCAACAATAAAATATCTCATGATAACTAGAAATATTAAAAATACCAACACTTGAAAATCATTGATTTTGTTAATTTTGATTCTCTTTCAGTTTTAAGATTACTTGAATCAGTTTCTTCTCGCTTCCAAGAGATCTTTGCTCAAATAGTTTTTCATTTTTAAACACATCTCTTAACCCTGCATTAGTCACAAGGTGTGTTAAGCATTCTGACAGAGGATAGTGAGTGTGACACTGAAATCTGAAGACATATTGGGATGGTCAAAAACACATCCCAAAAGCTAGATAGACAGGAAGATTTCATTGATAACAAGCAAAAGAGTACTGAGCTGCTATGTGATATCTGTGTTCCTTTACAGCACTGAATGTTGGACAATCTCCTCAAAGCTAAAGAAGAGACTTGAGGCAATGAAGGCATTGTTCTGCAGAAGGATGCTAAGGATATCATGGACCAAACATGTGAGCAACGATTGATGTTTTGGAGAGGATGCAAACAAAGAGGAAACTTATACTTAACATCAGAAAAAGGCAGCTGAAATTTCTGGGACATGTAGTGAGAAAGAAGGACTTGGAGAATCTGATACTCACAGGGCAGATAGAGGGAAAGAGAGATAAGGAAAAGTAATGTGTGATATACCTAGCAAGTGGATGATAGAACAGATTTTGGGAGAAGTAGCAATTATTATATAATATCAGTCAACCTGTATGGCAGTGAATGCTGGACAATCTCCTCACAAATAAGAAGAGACTTGAAGCAGCAGAAATTTGGTTCTACAGGAAAATGCTGAAATATCATGGACTGAACATGTAAGCAACGACAACATTTTAAAGAAAATTGAAACCAAATGTACACTTATACTTATCAGAAAGCGGTAGTTTAAATTTTTGGGGCATATAATATGTGAAGTGGGCATGGAAAATTTGATACTCACAGGACATACTGAAGGCAAGGAGGACAGAGGAAAACAATGCATAACATACCTAGTGAGCTTGAGTAAATGGATGGAGGAACAAGGTTTAAGAAAGATAAGAAAAAGACAAAATTTATTAAGAGCTACAAAAGACAGGAAGTTGTGGAGGACCATGATCACCTACGTCGTGAAGGGATACACCACATAAAAGACGGTGTTTTGTTACCCCCAAATTTTTTAAAGTATTCATAATTCTTAGTTGACAACTTGTTTCTTTTGCTTCCTCCCTCTATTCTCCTGACTCAATGAGGGTGTGTAGCACATGGGTGTGGTAGGAAGAAATGTTTTCTTTGAGGTATCCTCTCATCCCACCAGACAAATAAAAGTAAGTTTTTGTGATTTATTATTTTTTTTTTTAAGCATTTCACCCCAAGGAAAGCAAGAGTGCCACTGGCACACAAGGGGTTAGACAGAGTGAAAGCAAAAGTAAAGACGGGTTTTTGAGGAAAGGATAAAGAGGAGGACAGGGATCAAGATATCAGAAGATGTCGATTGACATTACATTTGAAGTTTATAGCTAACAGGGAAGCAATTAGGAGGAAGGGAGTTCCACTGTCATTAAGTGTGAGAGAAGAAGCTGTTGGAGTAGAAGAAGCAGTTATAGTTAGCTGTTTTGACAGTGAAAAGGTGGGACCGAGATACCAACCTAGTAGCACGCTTAAATTCACGCAGTTCCACTCTCAGAAGAGCAAGAGAAGCAGCTGTTAGAGTAGAAAAGGCGGTTATATTTAACCATTTTGACAGTGAAAGGGTGGGACTGAGATGCCAACCTAGTAGCATGCTTCAATTCATGCAGTTGGGATTACCAGTGAAAGTAGCTCATCAGAACATTTACTATGAAAATATTTGTAGAAAAGAGAGAGAAGACACATCACATCTGTGAGAAAGTGACTGTAGTTGAGATGCCAGGTCAGGACCTATCATATTGCATTATATATAGTATATATTATTACTCATTCCATTTTGTAATTATGAGTTTAATTTAATATCTTTCTATTCATTTAATATCTTTCTATGCATTGTGGCCATTTTTTATAATTCTTTTCTCTATTATTGTATTGGTGTGTTTCGCCTACAATTTACAACATACGTTTATGTAACAAATCTATTATAATTTTCATTGCAATGAAGAATTATATCTTCAGTTCAAGTTTTGATTTAATATATATTGTAATCAAGATTGCTTGTTATGTTAACACCCCAGGGAACTATCCGTTTTCAGAAATCTGAGGTGACTAAAGCTGGGTTAATGATGAACTACTTTTTTTTTTTATTGATATATGGAGATGTTGGAGTGGCGGGGTCATTACATTAATTTGGTGTCTTTGAAACTTTCTTTTTGGTCAGGTCAGCAAGAATTAGTTTCATAGAATGTGTGAAAGAATTCACTTAAATACACTCCTCTTGGTTGTCACCAGTGTCACTCAAAAGAACATTCTTGTCCAATAACTTAAAATACTTCTCTGTATTTATCTTGACACCATCATTACTTGGAAGGGATCCATAATATTACTGCCTATAATAATAATGAAGCATTACCCTCCCACTTGCTGTTGCCTTCTAAGCTGAGTTGGTTGACTATTTCCATGAACGATATCCAAATTCTAGCCTCGCAATCTGCTTATTTTCTCTGTTTACATTCACAACACACGCAACATCAATCCACAAATTGTATTTTTTTTTATTTTTTCTCAAAATCTCTTTTCATGATATTCTTAAAACTATTATTTTCTCATTCTTGCCAAATTTTTCAATTGCTTTCTTGCTGATTGTTCTGTTATTGTCCATTTTGAGATTGATTGTATCTTTCTCAGAACTCATAGCAATTATTTCTCTGAAATTAGAATATATATATATATATAAAAATAATGAAAATATGGTTTTAAGATAATGCTATATTTATGGAAAAAGTGCTCAATATCAGGGATATAGTTTATTTAAATATAAAAGGGAACATTGAGGTCAACTCAGTGGCTTGAAAATTGTGTTCAAGCATGAATCAGTCACCTCCCCAAAATGATATTATCAAGAAATGATACGGGTCACATGGCCAAAAATCAGATGTTCTAACCACTCAGTCACATGCCAATTAAGATGGTATATTCATCATATAAATATATGTGTACCCTCAAAATGAAAACATTGACTTGCATAATAAAACCTGGGAGCATACATACTTATGAAAAACTAAAATGAAAACTAAATGAAAAAAATGATATGACAGCATGAACTGATGCATGATGATATCATACCATAAAAATTGACATGACACATGAAGATGCAATACTTTAAAAACAATGAAACTGACATAGCACAAAAATAAATCTTTGGTAATGACATATGAATGCTGAAAGTACTCAGGCATTGGACAATAAATTTGTGTCCTGACTCTTACAACATTTCAACATTTCTGGTAAATCTTCTATTATCACAAAATTGGGATATCTAATAACAAAAGTGATGAAAACAAAAAGTTAAAAGAAATTGGCTAGATCATATATAAAAAAAAATTTTTAAATTCCCAGCATCCTTCGTTCATGCACATGTATAGTCACACCAACATAACAAATTTAGTCTAATGATGTCCTAAAGGAGGAAAAACATCACTCAAAACTACCCCCCCACCAATATTGTTCTTGATATATAAAAATTTATATATCGTTATTGCACACACACAATATATATATATATATATATATATATATAAGTTGTTTGTTTATAAGGAAACATTCAGCATTCATTGTCTCGGCAGTCAGTTGAAATTTATAAGAGATAAAAATTTAAAAAAAAATAAGTTTCTCAAGTCCAGTAGCTGTTATCCATCCTTCTAGTATTAACAGGGACTTTCTTTCCTAACTTGTAGAATGTTAAAATCTTGATTATGTCATTATTTTCTCTTTTTTTTTTTTCTGTGCTATCCATCTTAGTTGTTGCTGCTGTTGGTAGTCCTCAAATGATGTGGTTTCTTTTATCTGGTACAGTTTTTTTGTTCTGTAGTGCCAGACCAAAAGGTTTGGAGGCGGATGATCTTTGACACGACCAACAAGCTTCACTTGATCAAATGATCATAGAAATTTCTGAACAGATTTGGTACCATGCATAACATTCATAGTCTTGATCTGACAAGGTTATTTAAAAACATGACTCAAGTTTTCTGATTAATGTTTTGGTTTTGTAGCAAGATGTGGTTTTGGGCAAAACTACCTGTAGCACAACCTGTTCTATGTTTAATTTCATTATCTCCTATACAAACTTTGTTAAAACTGATCCATACACTTAGGTATTTTCCTTTCAGATAGACAGAAAGTAAATCTAACTCATGAATAACTCATAATATTAATTGTCAAGTACAAGAATTCTAACATAAACAGCTTCTTGAAAATTACCAGGAATAAGAAGCGACTATGCAAGGATTGCAAAGAGATATCACCTAAACTCAGCAATATTATTTACAATTTCTTCCTCAATAGAAGAAGATAGTTTCATCTATCATCCAGTTACTCTTACTCAGCCTTTTGAACAGGAGTAGGGGTTTATCTCTTGTTTTCTGTTGAGTTTCTAGTTCCTTCTAAAGTCTACTTTAACTGTATATTTCTAAAAATGTCTATTGCCTCAAGTACACATGGCACAGTGGATAAATGTGTTAATTAGATCCAGTGACATGACCCAAAAGAGTGTGAATTCAATACCTTGTTATGGCGGTGGAGAAATTGGAGAGGGGAATTAACAGGAGATAACTAATAACTGACATCCATTAGACATGGCACATGGAACTAAAACAGTCTACCCCAGCGAGCAAAATAAAGGATTCAGTTCGACATTCCAACCACCTGAAGACGGCTGGAGCATACAACAGCTGAAACGCTGTGATAAATATTGCAACAAAGATGAGGATGATAGTCCAAACAATGTAAATAGTGAAGAACTGTTTTGTTGTTTCTGCTTTTATATGCTTTACATATGTGAACCAAGTACATATCTTATTTACCATTTTATAAAGATTTATTAATTACTAGCAGCATGGCCCGGCGTTGCCCATGCTTGATTCAAAAATTGTACGACTCATACAGCAATCGCTATCACTTGACTTAAAATATTTTTGCCCTTCCTGGCCTTTAAAGGAGTGCCCTTTGCTGTGCTGATGTTGCTACATGCCTTACTTCTTGCCTATCTCACACTGCAAATTTTTTCTAAGCTTTATTCTAAACATTAAATCTGTTATGAAAAAAGAACTAAACAAAATCAACACAAAACGATCAGCTTAAAAAAGGACTCGTAACTGGAAAAACCAAATAAAAAAAAAAGAATGTTAACAACAAATACTTTTTCACACCCAACCCAGTTCTGCAGAATCAGAATCAACATTGAGTTTAAGCATGCGAATGAGCCAATTGGAGTAAAGTGCCATGCAGATTTAAATTTTTCCCACTTGTGACGAATGCAGCTATCGATTGTTTTTGCATGCTAGCATGCTAGCTAGCATTCGTGTCAGTCAGCTGTTGGCTCTCACTCTGGCCAATAGATTCTTCCTGCCTATTCGTGGCAGCCAGCTATAGGCTCTCACCTGGCCAGTACAAAATGGCCGCAAACTACATGAAAACTGCCGTAGAAGCATGAAAAATTGATTATTTCCACTATCGATGGGAGTTGGGAAATGCAAAGTTGGTCTTGGCCTTCCCGCTAACTTGGAGCATGTGCATGTAAATTTTGGTGCAAATCCGTCAAAAATTGCAGCCGTGCATTCGTTACACACACACACACACACACCCTGCCTTTTATAGATAGAGATCATTTTATAAAGAAATAAAATTTTAAAAAATTTTTGAATCATCAAAATATTTAAATGTAATATTTTGAAAAATTTTTAAGTTGTTGCTAATTTTTTAAAAAATATCTAGAGAGATGATAAATTAAGAATCTAATAAAAAAATAGTGTTTATATATATATATATATATAAAAAACTGTTAAAGGGGTTATGGGAAATAGCTTATTACATGGAATCTTAATGTGGTCTGTTTTTTATTCAAACATATCTGCTCTGAATTTTACATTGAGCTCTCTGGATATCATCCTCCTTGGGTCAACCCATACGGATTACCTAAGTTTGCATAAACTAAATATATATATATATATATATGTATATATCAATTCTCAAGAATAAAGAAACTATATATAAATTCACTTTTATGTATTTGGACTTTATTAAAATTCTAATGATCAGTTTTAAAAAAAAAATTGCCAAGGAAGTAAAATGTCTATACAATAATAGCGGTGTCAAGGGAATAACCATTCTTTTGACATACATTTAATTTTTTTGGCATGTACAAAGGTAAAATATTGCTAAAAACTTTTATAAATTTGACTTTTCAATATTTATTTATCTTCAAAGGGAAATAAATAGTGTAACATATCAATTTTATAAAGGTTTAACTGCTTGTTTCATATTTAATTATTTTGTAGGATTTCATCCATATATTTTATTCATGTACAATAATACAAGATGAATCTATTCAGAATTCAAATTTATTTTTACCTACTTTCTCCTGTCAGAAGATCTAAAAGACTGAATTCTTTATTAACAATGGAAAACTTTTGAAATTTCATTCTTTACTTTCATTTTATATTAGTTCTTCTTACTCTATAGAAATATATGGAAATATAAATAAACTAGAATTAGGTTATCTATAGCAAAAAATACTTTCCAAAAGCTAAGAAACGTATTAAACAGAAAAAAATATGTTAGAAACAAAGGAAAGAATATTAAACTATTATATAATATCAGTCAACCTGTATGGCAGTGAATGCTGGACAATCTCCTCACAAATTAAGAAGAGACTTGAAGCAACAAAAATTTGGTTCTACAGGAAAATGCTGAAATATCATGGACTGAACATGAAAGCAACGACAACATTTTAAAGAAAATTGAAACCAAATGTACACTTATACTTATCAGAAAGCGGTAGTTTAAATTTTTGGGGCATATAATATTGAAAGAGGGTATGGAAAATTTGATACTCACAGGACATACTGAAGGCAAGGAGGACAGAGGAAAACAATGCATAACATACCTAGTGAGCTTGAGTAAATGGATGGAGGAACAAGGTTTAAGAGAGATAAGAAAAAGACAAAATTTATTAAGAGCTACAAAAGACAGGAAGCTGTGGAGGACCATGATCGCCTACGTTCTGGAGGGACATGGCATATAGAAGAAGAAGAATGAGGTTGAGTAAATTGATGATGGGACAATTTTTAGGAGAGATAAGAAAAAGACAAAATTTATTAAGAGCTACAAAGGACAGGAAGTTGTGGAGAACCATGATCACCTGTGTCCTGAATGAACACAGCACATCAATTATGTTTCTGTTCTTAAAATAAAGTTTAATTTAAAATAGGTCAACTGATCAGAAATAAAATTATAGTACTCTGAATCCATTTCAGTTTATCCAAGAATAAACATTGACGTATTACAGATGGATTGCGGTCAATGAGCACATCTTCAGATTGATACTTGAAGGAATCAAGGTTGATTCCATGGCCTGGAAACATCCATTGTCACTGACCTACTCTAAAATGTCAGTGAAGAAATTGATGATAGCCATGTTCTGGGATGCAAAAGGTGTGCTGCTCATGGAGTTCATAATGCATGGTCAGACAAGAGATGGAGGCAGAGACTGTGAAACACTGGACAGACTGAGGAGGGGAGCAGTTTGTCAGAAGAAATAATGACTTTTGTATAAGAGTATCATCCTGTTGCATGACATTTAGCCGAGAATAGGTTCCGTGCAAAGTTGCAAGATGGTGGTGGTAGTGTATGCGTGGTGGGGGAGGTGGTTAAGACATTGTTTCAGATTCTGTGAAGTGGGTATTTATGCACTTGTATACCACTGGGATGAGTGCATCAATCTTGATTATGACTGTGAAAAAATACCATTGCAATGCTGGGAACAATATTTTATTTGTATAGTAATAAACATGGATCAATAGATGTTTGCACTCCACTATTCATACATTCCTATGCTCATTCTCTCTCCCTCTCTGCTCATTCTCTCTCCCTCTCTGCTCATTCTCTCTCCCTCTCTGCTCATTCTCTCTCCCTCTCTGCTCATTCTCTCTCCCTCTCTGCTCATTCTCTCTCCCTCTCTGCTCATTCTCTCTCCCTCAGTCTGCTCATTCTCTCTCTCAGTCTGCTCATTCTCTCTCTCAGTCTGCTCATTCTCTCTCTCAGTCTGCTCATTCTCTCTCTCTCTCTCAGTCTGCTCATTCTCTCTCTCTCTCTCAGTCTGCTCATTCTCTCTCTCTCTCTCAGTCTGCTCATTCTCTCTCTCTCTCTCAGTCTGCTCATTCTCTCTCTCTCAGTCTGCTCATTCTCTCTCTCTCAGTCTGCTCTGTCTATTCATTCTCTCTCAGTCGGTTATCTCTCTCTCTCTCAGTGTTCATTGTCTATCCTTCTCAGTCTGCTTATTATCTATCTTTGAGAAAGTTTTTTGTGTAAGGAAAGTTAAATTGTGGAGGATGCTATGTTATGTAATTTACTGCTTAATAAACAAGAGTGAGTATATGTTGTCATTGTTGATGAAGTTTTATTTTATTTTCAACTAATGATTATTTATTTTCATGTATTTTATTTTGTTTCATTATTTATGTATTTATTTTAAATATTTAAAGGACTCAAGTTATATATTTTCTTTTAATTTTAAACATTTTTATGGTCATGTATGCTGACTTGAAAATGGATCTTTTTTTTAAAAAAAGATATTTAAAAAGTCTAGGGTGTAAGTTAACATTTTGGCAAAATTCAGGAATTGCACTTTCAAGAGCTTTTTATCCAAGTTATTTTCTCTTAACAAGTACAGCTATTTTGAGACTGAAATTGTGAAATTATTTCTGTGTATAAATAATGTTTTGGATAAATTGTTATATAGGAGATCTTCCTTTTGTTCGCAGATATGTTTTTGCTTTAAATTTCTACAAGTTTCACCGATATATTTTAATGTACAGTGTATGCATGTATGTGAATATATATGTATAGCTGGCCACTTGTATTTAAGGATACCTGTCTACGAGGGCGGCTAGTCAATACCTATTGCAGACGCTTGCTCAAGTGCATTTATGTTTATTCAGTACCCACAGAGCCTACCTGTGGTTTATACTGCAACTATGCTGAGCAGACTTTAGTTCCAGTTTCTGGGAAAGAGCATGTTATCTAGCATGATCAACAATTTTAACAAGGCCAGCATGCTCAAACCCTTGGCCACGATGACTTATGACTTCATGCTAGTAAAGTTATCAATGGCCGCCAAGGGTTTCGTCCACCAAATTTCACTCACAAGGCTTGGGTCAACCCGTGGTATGGTCTTCAGGCACTTTCCAAAGGTGCTACATGCTGGGATCAACCTCTCCTGTTTGATAACATCATGAAATCTGCTTCTTGACAAATCAACCATAGTGAGATTTAAAAACAGGTCTCATGGTCAGAATGCAAGCGTTCTAACCACTCGGCCATATATATAAAGTAGACTCTAACAGTTCTTATAATGGTGATGGCTTGTGTAGAACCAGCCACTTTTTTTTGAAAGCACTGATAACAGAGAGGAATGGTGCATATACCATAAAGTTTTCAGACAGATTTGAAAAAGATTTTCCCTTTTCCTTGACTGATCGCCAATCAAAGTTATATAGCCCAATATCGCCTGCTATTTAACTTATAGCTTGGGGGGGGGGTAGAAGTGATGGATCCATACATTTCCCAAGGGCATTTATGCAAATGTAACAAATTTGGTCAGAATTCAAATACAGCTCATTGATTTCTTTTTACTAGACATTGTTGCACTATCTATGCATCCATATATATATATTTCCTCTACAATATTGAGCAAACCTCCCCTTCATATATATATATATATATATATATATATAGCGCATAATGAGAAGCCATGTATACTTTCTTAATATGTATATATAGAAAAAGTTGCAAATGAAAAAAATAATAATGTTCTTTTATGAAAGTATTTATTTATTTGTATATATATATATATATATATATATATAGGATATTTCAGATTGGCCTCAATCTTTCTTCAGAAATAATATATATATATATATATATATATATATATATAGAGAGAGAGAGAAAATTAAGGATCAAATGTAAATCAAATATGGATTGCAATCTAACAGGATGATAAAATAAATGTTGCCTATTTGTTATATATATATATATATAAATAAAACAAAGTATTGGTAAGACCAACACAAAGCCTGCTAAAGAAAATGAAACCAATAAATCAAAACCCAAAAAAGCAATTGCTTAAGCAGTAATATATTTATATATATATATATATATATATATATATGTGTGGATAAATAATATTGAGCAAGTGAGCATACATACATATATATATGTATATGTGTGTGTGTATACATAAACTCTATAGTGTAAGAGAGAAACAGTACTCAATATTAGATAACAGAGCTATTTAATATATATTAAGAAATATAAATAATACCTTACATTGTTTGCACAACTAAGTTTCATATCGATTCCATTTTCAAGTATTGGTATTATTTTGGGGTTAACACTGTTTTTTTTTTTTAATATTTCTAGTTATTGTGAGATATTTTATTGTTGAGGTGGATTATTATTGTTGTTAAAATATTTAAATGAACTGCAGTTTAATTTTGGATTTAAATTTAGTCCCATCTTAACATTTAAGATTGAAATTTAGGTTGGAAATAAGAATTATAAATTCTTATTTAAAGAGATGCTGTTACCAAACGTAACAGACAAGAAAAGAAAATATTTGGAAATCAAGGGGAGTAACTATTTTTTTCATGAAAATCAATAAAGTAATTAATAATATTAGTAATACTAATAATCTAAACAAAATTAGTGATATCAATAGTTTACTAATGCATTGAAAGAAAATGCATTGAAAGTGCACTGATCTCATAATTCTCAATAATAAATCTAAAACCATACATAATATCACAAATCACTACAAAAACAATAGTAACACAATGCGGTATACAAGCCAATAGTAATCAACTAGGAGTGAGTTGATTTAAAATACAACAGATACTAACAGCTTATGTTAGTGCGTGTATAGATATAACCCTTCTAGTCTCTGGTAGTTAAGTCTGATAAAGAAATTTATTACCTATTTTATCATCCAAATTATATAAACCTAAGACCCAAACGATACATAATATGACTAAACATCACAAAAGCAACACATTTATACTCCAAACATCTGTATTTCTAAGGTTCACAACTTCATGACTACTTCTGCACCCACTGTGTATATATAAATATTAATAATAGGCATAAAACACTCATTCACATGTCTATATATATATATATATATAAAAACATGCAGATACATATTAAATGTATTATCAGTATGCATGTAATGTATTTGGAAAAACAAAATATGCTATTAATAAAATTCAAATATTTATATGACATTGAAAGTGTATCTTCCCAATATTTTAATACAGTAATGCATAAGCCACTTAAAAAAATTATTTTTACAAAACCAAATTCTTTCTATGGCAGTGAAATGAAATTCAGTAAAGCACTCTTTGTTTTGTGCATCTTTAACTGATGTAATTTAATAACAAACCTTATTCCAATGCCCATTTTTTTTTTATTATTATAAATGGATACAAAATGCTGGAAACACTTTTGGAAAAGTATAGTAAGTTATTTGCTTTTTAGGAAACTAAAATGAATGCTTCATTGATTAAAATATGAAAAAAACTGATTAAAATTGATCAAATGATTGGAATTTAGATTTAGATTTTGTCCTCATTTTTCCGAAGCATCAAAAGGTTTCTCCCTGTTTTTCTTTTTTTTTTTACTTTTTTTAACAGGTAGAAAATTCTTTGCTCAGCATTGCTGCTGCTGATAATGTGCAAATTGTGCAACCTGAAAATCAGCATCTTTTTCTGATAGTCATTTATGAATCCTTTGAAGAACACTTTCAATTTACTGTTTGTTTGTTGGTTATGAATTTTAAATTTAAACAATATTAAAATGTGTTTGGCTAATTACTGTTAGTTTGATGAGTTTTTTTTTCTTTGTTTTTTTTTTTTTAAATTTCAAGTCATTCATTTTCTTTTAGCTACAACCGAAGGTCACAAACAAATGTTAATCACCAAAAAATTATTCTAACATGAGCTTAAATCAAATGGATGTGGTGGGGATGGGTTGATCAGTTGTGGAAGATTGTGCTGAGCCAATTTTACATGTGGGAAGCACATGCCAGTTTTGAAAATAAGCAGTTATAAGCAGTTCAAGTTTTGGTTTGAAAATGCAACCAATGAGAAATATTCAACACTTTCAACTATAATGCAGAGTTCCTAGTCATAATATCATGATATTTGAAAATTGTAACATAAATATGATATAAAATCACTACAAAATTAGCCATTTTGTTTCAACACTTCTGGTGTCTTATCAAGTGATGGTGTTAAATGTAGAATAAAGGGTTTTAAAAAAGTTTAAATCAAACACTCCTCGTTAAAGGGAAACACTGTTACATAAGCCTGAATGACCAATCAAACGTTTATTCCAACTTAATTTCAGTAAAAACAAAATAAATAGAATAACATATGTATTTTTCCTTTTTCCTCAGTAATTTTATAATTTTAAACTTAATATAGATTAAATTTAAATTTTAAAACGGGTAATTTTTAATTTCAAATTTTATCGTATAATATTTATTAGTTAGAATAAATTCTATTTTAGTCTAACACCAACATTAAAGCATTAAATAATTATTATAATCTTAGTTCATTGTCAAGTTTTTTTGAATTCTCATATACTTGTATTTTGCTTGGTCTTTCAGGCTTATGTAACAGCGTTCCCCCTTAGCGAGGGTTGTTTGATTTTAAAATCCTTTATTCTACATTCAACACCATCACTTGAGAAGACACCAGAAGTGTTAAAGCAAAATAGCTATTTTTGTATTGATTTTATAACATTTTTATGTTATAATTTTCGTATAAATAATTGTATTTGCTCTACTCTGTATTGAGCACACTTTTAAGAATAGTATTTGTTGATTATTGGAATTTATTCCATATATACCAATTCTATACTTGTATATTTTTTACATTTACCACATTACAGACATTATTATGCCTGTGATATAATAATACTGTAGTTCATGGATAGAATGGAAAGGCTGAAAGGAAAAGGAATGACAAACACTTTGTTCTCAGAGAGACTTTTATACCACTTATATATATATATATATATATATATATATATATATATAGACACACACACACACACACGTGTCCCATGCAGAGAAAAATATATGGCAAAGCAGAGTGTAAGGAGAGAAAAAAAGAAAGGGTCTTACATATAATATGGAGATTCTGCTGTGTTTCTGAAGAAGCTATGTTTAGGACTCCAGATACAAATGGGTCAGATTCATTTATGTCCCAGGTGAGAGCATATTCCATAAAGGGGAAAGAGCAAGTCTTGGGTTTTCCCAAATGATGGTCTGAACTGGAGTTTATTTCAAAATCTGGGAAGGATATATTCCCAAAAGGTAACGGCAACATGGACTTGTAAACTGTAGCATTTGCTGGAGGAGGCAGATTTAGTCCAGGCTAAAAAAAAAAGCAACCGCTCAGTTAGGCTGTTGTAAAGAAACTGAAATTGACTTTCATTTTCGTCATGGTATGGAATGACATCACTAAGCAACCATGACATGAACCATGTGACTTATCTCCCCCCCCACCAAAGGGCGATAATCAACTTCTGTATCCCTACAAGCTTTTCATTATTTTTTTTTTTTTTGCATTTGTACAAGTGATTTCTTTTCTGGACATATATAATGCACAATTTTCTTTCATGCTGACCTGAAAATGGCAACCAAGCACACAAAAGCAAAAATGCTTTGTCATTAAAAAGTTTTTCCACTTTCTCTCATTTATCGACTTATAAAACACATCCAGTTAAAACTAATATATTTTCTCCCATATGCCCATCCCAAACCATAACACTCTGATCACAATTTAAATAATATTCATTTATTAAATATATATATTTCTTGAATATTACATGCTTACTTTTGTCTTACCAGGCTTTGAATCATGGCACTTTGTGTCTTCCATATGTTTTGACTGAACTTTCAACCACCTGATGAATATTCATGAATGTTCTCAGATTTAAAAACCTTGATAAACCAATACCATCCTTGCTTTTGTATATAAACAGATGCAACAAAATAAATCCTATATTTGCCTTGATAAAAACCTTCAGAGGACTAAACACGTCGGCTAAGAATAGTGTTCCTTCTTGTTATATATATATATATATATATATATATATGTTTTTCTTTTTTTTTATATATCCTACATAGGTAAAAATATATAGGAAACAAAAGTTGAAAATGTAACTGGAGTTATTTTTGGAATACTTATTTAGAGTAATTTTTACTGATTTCACAGTTCTATGAAAGTGATAAAGTTACACTTATTCTTAGAGTCAGAAAGAGACAATTCAAACTGAAAGGGTACATAAGGAAAGAGGGCATAGAAAATTTGACACTCACAAAGTATGTTGAAGGCAAGAGGAGAGCAGCAAATAACTAATAAGCTTATGTAAATGGTTAGCAGAAGAGGGATTAAGAGAGATCACATAAGACAAACATTGTTAAGAACTAGAAGGGATAGGAAGTTGTAGATAACTATCTTTCAGTAATTTTATATATATATATATATAGAGAGAGAGAGGGGGGATTGGTATTACTCAAAAGTGGGGAATTTAGGTATAAAAACATTTTTTTAAAAAATGTCAGGTCTATTCAGAGGGTAAGTGATCATGACTGTCTACAGATCTTTTCTTAATTATCTGTGAATTGCCATACATACGTGGGAAAGATAGTGGAGTAGTTTTCTCTAATGTTTGAATTCAGAGTTTTCCTTTTCTCAGACTGGTTACATTCCAAGGCCCAATCTAGCTGCGATTTAACACAGAGCAGGAAGCATGAAAAAGTCAGTCAGTCAGTTCTGTGCCATGCGTGGTACAGGCTTAGGGGATCATGTATTTTTCAATACATGACTGATGAGGCAGATTTTTCCCCCCCTCAGTAGGTTGCTATTTCTTTCTGTGGTAGACAGTTGCCATCCAAAGTTATAGAACCTGGTCTGTCCTGTTATTTATCCATAGCTGTGGGAAGAAGAAGAGGATTCATACCTTTCCCAAGGGTATTAACATGTAAGTGAATGTAATGGATTCAAATGGAATTTGAACACAGCTCAATTCGAGCTATCCATTACTCCACCGTACTTGCTATAAAAACTAGTTTCCACCGTCTCCTTTGAAATAATTCCCCTGTGCAGATATATAACAAGTTTGTACTTTTTGATCGATTCAAACTGTTTAAATTCTTTTGCGTCACACTTTGTGGGGGAAGATAGTTATAGTGACTGAAAAATTATTTTTGTAACAATTTTTGTAATATGCTATGAATATAAAAATGTATTTGGAAAAGTTTTTTTCAAAGAAAATTGTTTCAAATGAGATGAAGATGGGATGCTGGAATGACATTGTAAAAATCTAACTTAATTAAAACTGACAAGCATTTAACTTTTTTCCCAACATCCAGGTTCAAAGCATCTGATATGTGGGTGGGCCTCTTATTTTACAGAAGTAGTGATAAACATTTACTCTTTTCCTCTAGTCTCCTTGCTCTTCAAGAAAAGTCTTAACTTATATGCAAGCAGAGTTCTGCAGTTATAAGAGAGTAATTATAATGCAGCAACAAATGTACTTCTCCTAGACTGGATGCTATCCAAGGCTAGAGAGCCCATTGTAGTAAAAAAAGAAAATACAGAAAATACCATATAGTCTGAATATCAATAAAAAAAAAAATAACCCTTCGTTCTAAATGTTGATCTGTGATGAACCCTATGTGTATTGGGCTCAACCCAGATCCTACCAAAATAGACTTTGTACTCAATGTCACACTAGAGTATCAGAGAAGTCAAGTACATTAGTAAGTTGACCTGGAAGTCACCTTCCTAACCACCAGATGCAGATTCACACCTCACACAGGATTTCAGTGTCTATCTCAGAGATTTAAACAAGTGGTCAACCCAGCTGTGCTTAGAATGTGCACATGAGGGACAACTGGATGACAGGAAGTCGTATAAGAGTAATGGTTGTTGAAGAGATCCGTATATGCATTCCCAGGTTTAGAGACTTTGATGCTTAGTAGTAGTAGTAACAGGGCTAAAATCATGAGAATAATTGTTAATGTTCAGTAAAATTATTAAAATAGACATATCTCTCTCACATTATATATATATATATATATATATATATATATATAATAAATACTAAAGACCCAGAAAAATTTACCAGGTTTCATTTAAATGGATATTCAGGGTAAGCCAGCTTACTCTGAAGATCCGTTTAGGTGAAACCTAGGTAGGTTTTCCTGACTCTTTAGGATTCATTTTAGTTATTCCTGCTCTACTTAGTGTATTGAGCACTCTACATTTTAGTCTTACTACTCGCTAGGTTTTTTTTCCTTTGGACTAAAGACTTAAGGCACTGGACGATTTGTCTCGCCTTGTTCTAATGTTTCTAGTTCTCTCCTTTTTTTTTTTCAATTTTTTTCTGATACCGATTTGTTTTAGCATATCTACAAATTGTGCTATCCAAGATTTTTCACAAACTAGTATTACTATATATATATATATATATATATATATATATATATATATAAGTAAACATTGAAGTCAACACTCAGAGGCAACAGGCTGTTTCATTCTAAACAGAATCGTCAGGCTGCCTGATGATTGCGTCTAGCATGAAACAGCCTGTCGCATCTGAGTGATGACTTCAATGTTCACTTTTATATTTACATACGCTCTATCTGATATTGAGCACTTTATCCCATAAATATAGCACACCTTAAAACTATACTTCTTGATTTATATATATATATATATATAGACAAAATTGACGTCATTTTCTACCTTAGAATACTTTCAATCAATGCTTTTTCAATGTCAATCGTTAGCGAAATGCAAAACAATCCAAACAACAACAATAACGAAAGAGGAGGGAGGGGGAAGTTGGAACGCGATTAGATTAAAATAAATTTTAATTGTAAATAATTAATAAAATTCCACAAGAGTATAAAATGGAAAAAGGCAATCACAGTCGCACGATGAAACGTAGGGAGCAGCACAAGTAATGCTCCTTTTGTCTACATACGCTCGATTGGTAAAATTTTATATACACAGCCTGAAGAACTCGGAGATGATAAACCGAGCGAGTACTATGTAGAATTGAAAACCATATGTCTTTTATATTCGGTGACACAGTCAGGAGGACTCTCCAGCAAATGTTGCTCAATCGACAAATTGTAGACTGAGTAATTCTTAAAACTTGGCTTCGACTACTTGAACGCAAACAGGCAGGAACATGTTGCGAAATCCGAGTTTCCAATCTCAGATTAGTTCATTCTAAGTAAGCCACTTTATGTCAGCATTTAAATTAGTAAACTAAATTTTTCTGAAAATAGGACAAACGATCCTTACTGAAGGAAAGGAACGGTGATTTTGTTTGAAAAACAACGCACAACTTAACAACACTAACTTGACAAGATACAAGCTGAAATTCTATCAGACAACAGCTGCCACTTCCTGTCAAGCCAACTAAAATAAATAGGTCACTGACTAGGTCCCAAAGCCACCGGTTCCTTAAAACGTTTGATTTTACTATCTATAATACGTTTGATATGCATTACTTTCAAAAATTTTCTGCGTTTTTGATGAACAGATCATCAAATTGCGATGAACCAGGGTCGAAATTAAACCAATTTTACAGGCCTTGGGAACAAAAGAATTCCAATTTATATATATTTGCGTACTTAGGCAGCAAATTCTCTTTTAGGCATGTCTGACAGAACAAATTACAGATATTTAAACAGCTATAGCACATTTCTCTCATCCTTTAATATCAATACACGGAAGATTATTCGTGAGTATGAGCGGATTTTGTTAAAAATTAGCAGACATAATGTCTGTAATTTATTCAATCAGACATGCCTAAAATATTATTTATATATATATATATATATATATATATATATATATATATATATATATATATGTGTGTGTGTGTGTGTGTGTAGCTGTAATTTCTGCCAGTCTTCTGCTATGTGACTTCTTAGGAAAAGGAAATTACCGTCTGTATTTTAGCTACACTTTTTTTGTTTAATCAATCCACCCCAATCTTGGTGATGCGGCCACTAAGACACAAGGGAGTGAAAGTGAATGAGAAGACTTTAAAAGTCACCAGAAACTCTATCCTAAACACAAAACAAAGAATAAAACTCTATTCAAAAGGGGCTAGTGTGAACAGGACGATTGTTTGTCAAAGAGGAAACACGGTAATTATCTGCTCCCTATACTAAATCTGAAATTCTCTTCTAAGACACCATTTGTCCCTTTATCATCTCTTTCAGTTTTCACCGGGTTGCGGGGGTGGTGGTATTTCCTAAATAAAAATAACATCAGTATGAAGCATGGGCCCTTTTCATTGAGATTGGTGGTCTGTTACAATAAACACTAAACCTGTGAGGAAAAGACAGAGAACCTCTCATATCCTTACAAGATAAAGAATCCATATTTGGAGAAAACTCCCAAACACATACATTCACTTGGTGATATTAACTGAGAATGTTCAAAGTTGAATAAACAATAATTCTAAGTATGAGAGATTTAGTCTCATGTTTTATTAGTCTGTACGATGATTATTAAAAAAAAAAAAAAAAAAAAAAAGTAGAAGATTCTAGAAGGTTATTTTTTTTTTTTTTTAATCATTTCACACCAAGCAAGGCAGAAATGCCACTGGTGCGCAGGGAGAAAAGACTGTGTTTAAGGGAAACCGGGGAAAGGAAAGCTGAACGGGGTTCAAGAAGACAGAAGATGGTGATTGACGTTGCAGTTAAATTTTTGAAGATTGTAGTTATCAGAGAAGCAAGGAAATGGAGAGAAGTTCCACAGGCAGGAAGTGTGAGAAAAGGAACTGCTGGAGAAGAAATGGTGGTTATATTTAAGTAATTCATCAGTAAAAGGGTGTGACCTAGATGTCAATCTAGTAGCTCGCTTAAACTCGTGTAGCGTGGGCACCAGGGAAAAAGCTTGTCAGAACAGTAGGCATGAAAATATTTGTAGAAAAGGCAGAGGGAAGTCACGTCACATCAATGAGAAGTTGAGACGCCAAGTCAGGATCGATTACATTGCAGATCCTTCTTTGGATTTTGTCAAGAACCTTGAGATGATTAGCAGGAGACCGGGCCAGATATGGCAACAGTATTCAATGCACAGACGCATGGTAGATTTGTAAATGTGAAAGATGGACTTGAACAAGAAAAAAAAATGGCTAATTTTAGGATCAATTAGATTTTCTTGGATGGAATTAGGACATTTGCATTTTTTTTCATTTTTGGTAAATTTTTGTTTAAAATCAAATGTTACGAGATATTGGTTAGGCTGATTGGTTTTAAAAATGAACTCAGGGAAAACTGGTTTCATGCCTTTACCAACGGCTTTAGCTTTAAAATGATATGTGACAGAAATGAGAATTTGAAACAGATTTAAAAATTCCATTTTCCAAGCCCTCTGGTGCTTACACGCTCATTTACACAAGCACAACTGTATTTATCGATGCTCACACACGTATTTGACTGTCAGAAAATTGACTTGATAAAAAAATGATTCACTTCAGTTGTTGCCTGCACTCAAAAATCCCTTTTATTTTATTTCCATATTCATAACTAGTCTTTTGAATGACAAGTTGATGGGAAAATAATACTTGTCATAATGAGACTGAGGCTCCTTATTCTGCATATGTGATCTGGTCACGAGCCTGGCAATAATTCTGTACTGATAATGACAAGCAAAGATTGAATTGTTCAAGTAACACTCGACTTGATATGATTACAGGAGGAAAAAAAATGAAATAAATAAAATCTGTGTAGCAGAACAAAACAATTAGTTTTCAGAAGTGAATTTCTTGCTTGTGGGCCTCACAAGAGAAAAGTATTATTACTCTGTTTTAGGAGTTATCTATTTTCGTAATACCTTTTTTTTCGTTATTAATCTGAAACAGTGTTGATAGCAGACCTAGAAAGGAAACTACAGGAATTCCTACAGAAGGTAGTGAAGGAAGGCAAGAAGAAAGGACTAAACAACAATTGTAAGAAGAGAGAACGTATGGTTGCCAGTAAAAGGAACAGCCCAAAGTACAAATTGTTGATACCAAAATTATACAAGTAGAAAAATTTAAATATCTATGAAGTGTTTTAACAGAGGATGGTCAGTGCGACACCAAAATCCAAGGGTGTATTGGGATAGAGAAAGATGCCTTCAAAAAGCTAAGAGATATTAAGTATTAAGAAATATAAAAAATTCATTAGAAACTAAGAAAAAAGTATTGAACTGTTATATAATATCAGTCCTACCGTGTTGCACTGAATACAGGACAATCTCCTCATAGCTCAAAGGTGAGGTACCTGAAATATGGTTCTACAGAAGGATGCTGAGAATACCATGGATTAACATGTGATTAATGAAGAAGTTTTAAGGAAATTAGAAGCAAAAAAGCCAATTATACTTACAACGAGAAAGAGGCAATTGACATTTCTAGGAGACAAAATGAGGAAGAAAGGCATGGAGAATTTGACACTTACAGCATGTATTGAAGTTAAGAGGGACAATCTCCTTTCTCAGAGCTTATTGAGGTACCTGAAATGTGATTCTACAGAAGGATGCTGAGAATACCATGAACTGAACATTTAAGTAATGAAGACGTTTTAGGGAATATCTGTCTATATTTCTGAGATGAGGTACTGTAATTATTTACATTGGCCGGAGTGTTGCACTCATCTTTATTGCCATATTCATGACATTTCGGCTGTTGTAAGCTCCGACCTTCTTCCAAAATATGAACTGAATACACCAAAATCAAGCAAGTACAAAAACTTAAATATCCAGGAAGCGTTTTAACAGAGGAAGGGAAGGTGCATTGGAATTGCGAAAGAGGCCTTTTCTGAAAGAGGTCTCTTCCGAAAGATAAGCAAAGCATTGAGAAACAGGAAAATATTATTAGAAACAACAACAAAAAATACTGAACTGTCTTGGCAGGGAATACCAGACAGTCTCATCACAGATGAAGAAGAAACTTTAGACAACAGAAATGAAGTTCTACAGAAGGATCATGAGAATACCATGGACTAAACATTTGAGTAATGAAGAAGTCTTCGGGAGACTGGAAATAAGGACATTTATACTTCACATCAGAAAGAGAAAATTGAAATTTCTAAGGCACATAATGCGGAAAGAGGGCTTAGAGAATTTGACAATCCCAAGACATATTGAAGGCATGAGAGATAGAAGAAAGGTTCTAATAATCTACCTAACAAGTTGATGTAATTGGTTGGCAAAGCAAGTATTGGGAGAGATAAGAATGACAAAATTTACGAAGATTTTTTCTTATTCAAATAAGAAGTTTAATTATTATCAAATGTCTTCTTGATAAAAATGGCCGGCAACTACTCGTTCTTCAAGCACATTCATCTGTCAGGACAGCCAGCCAACCCTATGCCTGTTCAACCCACAAAATCTTACCTGTTGTTCATATAGAAGGGAAAATGGTTTACTTCCTGAAACGAAACACGGCCGTACTTGTCTTACGTGCAAAATACAGCCAAACCTGCAATTTAAGAACAACTTGAGCTCAGAATTTGTGGCTTATGCAAATTTCCGAGCCTCAGCCACTCGATAAAATGGGCATGAGCGAGAGAACAGCAGACGCTGACTTGTCGAGTAATCGAGCTTTGTGGGTGGAGTTTCACGGTAGTCTCATCATTTGTGATTCAAAAGAAGACAGCACGGTTGTGTAATAGAGAGTGGCTCGGATTGAGAAATCAGAGAGCCGAGTTCGAATTCCAGTTGGATCCATTACATTCACTTACGTGCTAATACCCTTGTGAAAGGTATGAATCTTCTTATCTCCCTCCCCTGATATGGGTAAATAGCAGAACAGACTGGGTTTTTTAGCCTTGGGTGGCAACCGGTTTAGGAGAAGGAAAGACTGAATTCAAAACTGGCCTGTAGAAGGTTGGGATCCGTCAGGCTATCTTGCCCAAGAAACACCCCTTCTACTGCGGCTGCAGTACACATGGTGCCCCGACGACACTACGGGATAAAAAAAATACTGCAACTATCTTGATCAAAACTTGGTTTCAGTTTCTTGGAGATAATGAATAATTTGGTATGATCAGTTATTTTTCAACAAATCCTGTATGCTCAAATTATTCAAAGAACCCGTATTACCCCCCCACCCAAAAAAAACAAAACCCCCAAAAAGCAAAACAAAAAAAACAACTCCAAAAAAAAAAACGAAAAAAAAACCCAAAAGAAACAAAACTACTCCCCCAAAAAAAACAGGTGACTAAATGTGAATAACTGGGCCACATTCCTAGATAAGATATAAATACCTTTCAAACAAGGAATATTTTGGTATTTTCTATAGTTTTGAGAAGGTTCATTAAAATTCAAATAGTTCTTTGGGCAAAGTAACCTTTTTTTTTGTATATAAATCAGATAAGGGAAGAATTTTACCAGTAAAAATAAGTGAACTCAGATAATTTTTACTTAATATAAAATTGTTTTGACTTCTTATCAAATTGGTGAATTTATCAAGGCAGGAAAAGTGGCCGTCAAAACTTAATTTACTTTACTCATCACTGTATGCCTTTGAATATTTAATATACAGATGAGCGATGGAAAAGTTTTTCCATGTGAAAGTGGATAATGACATAAAAATGGTTGGCAAACTCATTGCTAGATCAACCATCGATAGCCTCCTGACTGGTTTTGTAGTGGTATGTTGACAGGAACGAATGGTTTGTAGATGTCTGTTTATAGCTGCTTGAATAACATGACCAGACGATTTATATTTGACAAAAAATACCACAAAACATGAAATACAAGGAACAAAATGGTTTTAAAAACATAGCATTTGTATTTATTTGTGTGTTGATGTACATGCGTAGAAGTTAAAGATCTGTGGTGTTATGTCCCTTAGAATGTGAATATTTTTCAAAGAGAAAAGTTCTTGTTGCATGTTTGGAAATGTTTCGTATGTTTGTAATGGTTATAAAATAAAATAAGACATATCTCGACTGATTTACAGGCACATAAACTAACATACTCAAGAGCAAGAGCCGGATGTGAACGGGGCAAAGCCCCGTCACAAAATGACCATTATCTTCGTTTACACATGTTCCCGACGCACGAGTTCCGGTCGAAGCTTCCCTCCTAATTATACTCGCGTCGTTTTTCGAGCCTGTTAAGCCATAAAAAAACGCCATAAAAGGGGTCACACGGAAGTACAACAACAGTCAACAGGAGGCCAGGGAAGAGACCTGTCACGGTCAGGTTGAGCGGTCAGCAGCAGCCGAGTAGCGACACGCCAACCAGCGAGAACTACTATGAGAGATCAACCCAGATCTTCAGCCGGCCTATGAACTATACCACAAAGTCGCTGTCCCAAAACCACACGTTCCTATTGAAATAAATCACGTAAATCTATTTCTGCTGTTGTCGTATTTCTTTCTTGTGACCATACGCTTGTCTATAACATAATGTAGGTTGGAAAAGTTCGTACATACGTGCATGCGTGAATATGCTTTTAACGTCTGACCACCCATGGTCGAGACGAGAATCTTTGGGAGTACATCCTGCAGCAAGAAGAGAGAGAGAAGAGATAAAAGAGAAAGCAACAAGCTTGTGCCTGCTATTTATAGATAATGTAATCACATGACAGGCCCACAGTAGATTTGCGGGAAAACTTGGCTTGGTCACGCGCTGGAAAAAATATTTGTACGTAGGTGGATTGCAACGCCCACTTGTGTGTTTATTGACACAATTAGAAGCTGATACTTCCTGAAAATATTTACTAAGCTAAGTAGGCTCTCTGATTCATTTTTTTTGCACAAAATTGTATAAAATTAGACATTTATAAGAAAGTGGCAGCGGGATGCTAAAGTTTCATCTAAGCACACCACTATCTTTCTCAAGAATTCATGGTAATTCACAGAAAATAAAGTAAAGGAAAGTCTGGAGAGCCATGATCACTTACACCATTAAGGGAGAGGGTATTAAAATATTGTTGCAATATGAGATATGGCAAAAATTGTTGAAATATAGTCACACACTACGAATTCTACTTCAAAATTCCTGTTTTAGGTTTATGTATCGTTAATTCCTGGCTAAGTATGCCAAAGTACAATCCTTGTGAAATTTAAGAAAATTAAAGAAAAAAAAATTGAGATTTTCTTTAATCATCGGAAATTGTCTGGAAATGAATGAATCATTAATACCCCATGCAAATCCTGAGTCAATCCCTCTTCCTTCCATAAAAAGTGAATTCCTTTTTATTAGTCAATAATCATTTCTCTTCTTTTTTTTAAAAATCTGATTAAAGCAATTAAAATATAATAATAATAATAATAATTTGTAGTAGTATTGGTTTAGTTTGTTTTACGGTGTATCAGTCTCACTGGGTTATTTAATGCCGACAAGATTTTTACCATAGATTCATATGAATAGAATCTATATTCTTTGTAAGGAAACTGTAGATCTGGTTTCATTGATATACTTTTGTAAAGAGGTTTGTTGTCGTGAGTCTGCTTTCATTGATGTATTCTTTTCAGATGAACGGTTTGTAGAGAAATTGATTTTTAACTTTAACATTCTCATTTAGTTTATAATTTTTGGTAGAGTCCAACTGTTCTGAGAAATGATATTATATCATCCATTTTGACTTTCTCCAACAACTCATATTGTTTATATTATTTTTGTCTTGAGAGAGCAAAATCTGAACTCAGTTAACATATGTTTAATATACCATTTTACATGCTTGGCATACTGGTTGGTCTTCTTTATTTTATAAGTACGCGTGGTTTATCCTCGTATTGCCAATGCGTACGTGAGCCAGTTTCACATTTTTCTTATGAGATTTTTGGGGAGCTGACTTGCATTCTCCTAGTTTGGGATGAATTGTGAATAGTTTATCGTGTAGATTATCATCCCAGTACCGTTGCCATTCCTTTTCAATATATTTATTAATAACCTCCTTAAAATCTGTGTATGGGATTTTGGTCCTTGTATCCGAATTCACATCTAAGGCCGACATGGCTGCTAGGTTTGCTTCATTATTACCTTTAACTCCGATGTGGCTAGGAATCCAGCAGAGTTTGAAGTTTTTATACTTGTTAATAATAATAATGCTCATTTTGCATAATATTCTCATAATAAATCGGTTGTTGGATTTTTCCTCCAAAGACGGATAGCGAGTTTGAAAAAATTAGAAAATTTTTTGTTTGCTCTCTGAGATAATGTTGAGAGCTAGCTCGATTTCATAAGACTCTGCATTGAAAATAGAATTTCCCTATAGAAGGCGCCTTTTTTTTGGTGTAGGGGTGGGAGGGTAATATTTTGACTCACTGCTGCACATCCTATCTTGACCTCACAGTTTGACCCGTCTGTATAAATGGGTGTATGGTTAGGGAAGTTTGATAATATGTCCTGAAACTTATCCTGGAACGTGATCGGGTGCGTTTTTTGTTTTGGAAGATTATGTAATTGTAGTAGAACTTCGGGTTGCTTGATATTCTATGGCGGAATACTGAATGCAATAGTTTCTTGTATATTTGAGAGTGTGGCGCCTAACTCTTCAGCAATGGATTTCATTCTGAGTCCGTAGGATTGTAGAGCATTATCTTTTTGTCGGAATAGATAGCAATAATTTGGTTCAAAGGTACTGCCGTAAGCTGAGTTAGTAAGATATCGTTTTATTTTTACATAATACTATAGTGCCAGTTTAGTGCGCTGTAAATGTGGAAGTGTTTCATTAGATTCTGTGTATAAGCTCTCTACTAAGGATGTTCTAAAAGCCCCGAGTACTAGTCTGTGGCCTTGGTGATGGGTTGCATTGAGAATTTTGGGGTACGACTTTCTGACCGCCCCCTTATATGAAACTAGCGTAATCCAGTTTTGAGTGAAGTAGTGATCTGTATGATTTGATCAATGGGAGTCAATCTGCTCCCCATTCAGTATTTAACAAAGCCCTACAATTGCAGCGTGTAACTACACCCTGGAATTGTAGGGCTTTGTTAAATTCTGTTTTCAAATATTTTAGATGGGGAATGAAAGTTAATTTTTTTATCGAAGAAAATGCCTAGAAACTTGTGTTGTTCCACGAGTGGGATTTCTGCTCCATCTAATGCTAAACATGGATCATGCTTTTTGTAGACTTGTAGCGAACAAAGTAAGATCTAGAATTAAAATTCAAATGCTAAGCATTGACTCATTGATTTTGTTAGAAATTAAAAAGACTCGAATTTACAAACTTTGCTTAACACATACGCAAAAGCGAATCCAAAACAAAACTCGTGAAATTTCACACCTTGATGCGGAATGTTTTTTCAGCCAATAGAAAACTAGGAAACATTTAAAAACAAAATTCAAATAATCTTCATTTCTCAGAAACAAATTCTTTTACGGATCTTTTCGCGAGCCGACGTGAAATTTGCACGTCGTATAATGGAAAGGCCCAATTCATATCCGAGAGTGAATTTCCAAATGAACTTTTCAAGCCCCACAAACAAAATAAAAGATGGGCAAGTTGGCTTTTCACCACAGGAGGAGGAGACGAGCGTCAAACGATCGTTATTATTATTTCTACCCTTCTCCCTCACCTCCTTTATACTTGATAAAACGAACGGAACATTTTAAGACTGAGCGATTACTTCAAAGACATTCCTACCCTTCGATAACGCTCATACATACATACATACATACATATGTTCGTTCCTGCCTACGTACACATAGACTCATTCTTGCAAGGACTACTACGAACATTTTGACGACCTTGTATCAACCAAAATACATTAATTTTATTTGTAAGGAACATAATTGATTTATATGTACATTATTTACATTATCCAGACTATTGTCCTCATCTTTTTCCCAATATTTACGTTTTGGCCTTTCAGCATCTGTCTCTATTTATGAGATGAGGTATTATGTACACTATTTACATTATTCGGACTATTGTCTTCATCTTTGTCGCCATATTTATTACAACGTTTTGGCCTTTCAGCATCTGTCTATTTCTGAAATGAGGTATTATGTACACTATTTACAGTATTCGGTCTATTGTCCTCATCTTTGTCGCCATGTTTATTACATCGTTTATGCGTCCTCAAGGACACATGGCACAGTGGATAAAGGTGTTAGTGAGATCCAGTGACAAGACCCAAAAGACTATGAGTTCAATAGGCGGTGCAAAACTTTTAGAGGGAAATTAACAGGAGATAACTGATAACTGACATCCTTTAGACATGGCACGTGGAACTAGAACAGTCTACCCCAGTAAGCGGAAAAAAGGTTCAGTTCGACATTCCAACCACCTGAAGAAGGCCGGAGCGTACAGCAGCCGAAACGTTGTAATAAACATGGCGACAAAGATGCGGACAATAGTCCGAATAATGTAAATAATGTACATAATACCTCATCTCAGAAATATAGACAGATACTGATTTATATGTATATAAATTTGTTGTTTCACTTTACAATTTAATTTTCTTGTTTTATACCCCTCTTATGGTGGACTAACTAACAAGGTCGAATCAAACTAATCTATTTCAACACTTATACACTTCACTATAACTGATAACTCGCTATAGACTTTTTAGGTAAGTTTGAACTTTGGGCCAATCATTTGGTCCCAAGTGTACAAGCTTCTAAATGAAGGCTCTTTATTTGTTAGACTGACCAGCATTATTTGTAGACTTATTTGCAGTTATTTTTGCACGGGAAGTGCCTGTCATGTAACCTTCTACTTGCCTTGCTTTTGAAAATGTTTCTATTATATTTTACATCGATAATTTCCCTTTTCTTTTTTTTCAGAAATCACATTTTCTTGATTATGCTGGATGGCTTTCTTGACAGTTAACACATTTCATCACGGCATTCTTCTTCAGCATGGTCTGAATCCCTTTGGCCACATTTTCGACATATTAGACAACTAGCTATCCCTAGTGTGATAAGAATACCCGATTACCTCCCCTTGTCTTATGAGTTGTACAAATAAATCATGCCAACTGAGCCAAAAAGGAAAAACTCTTCAGTTACGTTCAATAAAATTTTAATGACTTTACAGTTTATTGAATGTAATTATGGAAAATTCTTTAAACCAGAAAGTCTCGACTTGGACTCTGCAGACCCGTCTCCTAATGACGCCTGGCAATATTGGAAAAACTTATTCAAAGGATTCTTGCTGGCACCTCTGATACGGACAGACTTAATCTGCTAATGCATCACGTTTCCTTGTCTGTATATACCAATATTTCTCACTGTAAAACTTATCAGAGTGCCATGGACGTTTTGGGTGGAACTTTTGTGAAGAAACGAAACATAATCTTTGTCCGGCATGTATTAGCAATTACCCGCCAATCCCCTGAAGAGTGGTTAGAACAGTATTTTCATAAGTCAAGACAGTGACTTTCAAGTGACGACAAAAGATTAAGCAAAGGATGAATTTATCAGAGACTCCTTTATAAATGGATTAGAATCGAACTATATTTGTCAAAGATTGCTGGAAAATAAACAACTAGATTTTAGCTACTGTAAGCGAGCGTGTAGGCACTTAACTTGGAGATGGCAAAAATGCAATCTTGTTCATACCTACAAACAAGTGTTGCAGGGACAGCACTAAGTACTCAAAACTACTACTAGTCCACCAATTTCAAAAAACCTAAACAGGGGAAAAAAAGACAATCCTGTATGACAGATTTCCTCATTTCTGCGCCCTCCCCTCCGTCAGTTCAAAATCTCTTTTCTCCGGAAGACACTGCTAGTGCTGCGACCAGACGAAAATGTTATTTTTGTGGTCTTAAATTACACCCCAGGTCGTGTTGCCCAGCCAGGGAAACTAAATACCACAAATGCGGGGAAAAGGGACATTTCTCTAAGGCTTGTCGACCAATTTTTTTTTCCACCTGGTTTGAATGCTTCTATTGCGACTAGTATCGTATCAACTGCAAACTCTAAATGTCTTTCAAAGGCTATATTAATGGTAAAAATAAACGGAATAAAAATGAATGCTCTAGTAGATACAGGAAGCCCAGAGGGTTTTATTAGCGCTTATATTTAAAAAAGGAACAGATTTAAAATTGTGCATTGTAATAGTCAGGTGGCTATGACGAACGCTTCGCCGTCTTCGTAGGTTAGAGGATATAGTTTGGTCGGCTTAGAGTTGAATCAGACTAACTACACTAATACAAAATTTTTCATGATGCCAAATCTATGCTGCGATATCATACTGGGACATTATTTCTTCAAACAACATTCTAGTATTAATCTCCCTTTTGGGGGTCCTAAAACGGCGTTGGACCTCTGTGACTTGGCTGCTATAAATGTACAATGTCACCAAATCTCAAAAATATTCTTTTGAAAACAAAACGTTTATTCAAGCAGAAATAAGAATAAGAGAAAGAATAATCGAACAAAGCAGATCACCATTGATGGCACAAGTATTAATAACGTCTTCTGATGATATTACAAAATGGATGGTCATAGACTACTAACCAAACTATAAATAGGTACACTCTCATGGATGCATGTCCGAAACCCCGTATTGGCGTGATGATAAACGAGATTGCCAAATACAGAATATTTAGCCCGTTAAACCTAAGGAGTACTTACCACGAATTACCTATGACCCCTAAAGATAAGCTTTATACGGCTTTTGAAGCCTGCAGACGACTTTATCAATTCCGAGGGATTCCGTTTGGGGTCATTAACGGGGTTTCTAGTTTTAAGAGGGTCCTCAATAAAACAATTTTTGAAGAAAAACAATAAGGCATCTTTTCGTACATAGATAATGTGACAGTGTGCGGCTATCACTGGGCCAACCACAACCTAAAACGTTTATTGGCGACTGTCAAGAAATATTTACACTCAACTATGACAAGAGTTCATATCGGTCGACAACCATCAGGCTACTTGGATATATTACGGATAAAGGAATCCTGAAGTCGGGCTAAAATCACTGCTAAAATTATCTATTCCCAACATCATAGCCGCCTTGTGACAAACCATGGATACATTCGCTCATTATTCTCAATGAACATTGTCAAAGTTTGAACGCAGACATTCAGCTGTCGAGAAGGAGGCTTATACCATAGTCGAGGTGCTAAAAAAGGCGACATTTCTTAATTGGTCACTGCTTTAAAATAATCATTGACCAAAAGTCAGTCTCTTTGTCAAAGATGTCAAAATAAAATAAAAAAATGAAAAGATAGCGAAATAGAGGGTAGGGCTTTCCTGTTTTTCGTTTGACGTTTTCTATCGGTCGGAAAAGGAAAATGCATCAGTGGACGCGCTGTCACAAGTGTGTGTGAATCAATAAACAGTATCAAAGATCTACAAAAAGTTCATAACAATCTGTCATCCAAGCATCACATGGATGATTCATGTGGTTTGAAAACAGAATTTGCCTTTTTCAGTTGAGGACGTGAAACGAATAACAAACGGTTGTCAGATTTCCGCTTGAATAAAAGCAAAATTCTACAAACCTGAATCGGAAAGCCTAGTAAAAGCTACACAGCCATTTGAAAGGCTGCGCGTGAATTTTAAAAGGCCTTCTTCCATCTAAATCCCGAAACTACTAATGGTCGTTGACGAGTACTCACGATTCCCTTTTGCCTTTTTCTGTCCCGATATAAGTGCAACAACGGTCACACGCTGTCTTTGTTCACTGTTCTCAATATTAGATCTCCCTCCCTTCTTGGCTCTAGCACCCAGGCAGTGGCGTAGCTAGGGGGGGGGCGAGGGGGCGGATTTATGACGCCCCAGTTTGCCCCGTGAAAATGGCATTACTCTCCCATCTAGCAGTATGTGCAGTAACAAGGGTTTTTGTACAGTTAGGCATGCTTCCGCCAATAGCAAGCCGTGTGTTGATTGGTCAAACTGGAGGAGGCTATTTGTCTGGGTAACTGAGAATAAAAGCAAAGAACGCTGATTGGTTGGTCGACCGCAGTGTTGGGCTGAAGCAGCGAAAAGGGGAAAATAAAGGACGGATATACGCTGTGACGTGTTCAGAAAGCAAGGATGGTAAATTGAACCAGCGGTAGCTTGATTTGTACAAGTGACGTCGTAGCAATACAGACTTATTTAAACTACAGAAACCCAGCCAACTTGACAGGTCAGGGCTACACCAACTAATACTCATATTCAAGAGAGACTGAGTACCCATTAAAACATTTGTTGCACTTTGCAAATAAGTGTACAAACTGGTATCTTCATAGCCATGTCTAAGTCGAGATCTCTTTGAACCAAGTGACCTTCAGCCATCGCCTTCTAAAGCCTATAAAATTGGATAGAGATGATATTTTATTCCGGTATATATTTGGGGTATTGGATTTACTTATAAAGTCCTCCAAAAATTGATATAGTTATAGGCGCTAGAGCTTGTCATAACCAGCCAATTGATCAGATCGAGTCTCTCCGACCGCCCGTCTAGTCCAAGTAAGGGGCAAAATAGTGTGTTAGAAATCAGAACTAACTAACCCTGACTCCTGAAGCCCTCAACTAACAACCATCTGTCCCCAGCCATTACAGGTTGCCACCCACAGCAAGCAGGTGACCTCATTGATGGGTGCGGGGAGGCAGGTCTGCAGGCAGCATATTTTGAAGCCCCAGCTGACAGGGCGGTAAAAAGTAGTATTAAAACTTAAATTTCAGTTTTAAACCATAAACTAAATGATAAAAATTTTGTATAAATTATATATATATATATATATATATATATATATATATATACACACACACACACATACACACAACAGTTTGAAGCTACCCCATGAATTAGAATGGAATGAACTTGACAGAAGATTGAAAAAAAATGAAAAAGAACTAGAAGTAATTTTTTTGTCGTGTGTGGATAAAATAAGAGATAATTTGCCCCGTCATATATTCGCGTGGAATAAACCTCAATGTATTCGCTGCAAATCGAGTCGTCATTACTCTCCATGTTGGAAAAGTCGGCATTTGAAATGGTTGAAGAAACTTTCAGCTGAACCTGACACGTTTTCTTTCAATTTCTGTGATTACGAATTATCCGTTACATCACCCTCACATCCAACTTTACAGTACCTGATATTTCGAAGAGGTCACCCATCTAGGTACTGACCAGGATCGACGTTGCTTAACTTCGGTGATCGTACAAGAATCAGTGTTTGAACGTGATACTGCACGTAATCCCATGGACACGAGAATGAGCACCATTTACCATCTGAACTGAATTATGGGTTGGAATTTCTAAATGGTTACCAAATACGACTGAAATCACTGAAGGATCCTCGAGGGTACAATGGCGGAATTTGTCTGACAATAACGACCTATACTACAGTCCAAAAGTTTGAAGCCACCCCCTAAAATTAGTATGGAATGAGTTTGACAGAAGAAGGGAAAAAACGAAAAAGATCTTTTAGTGTAATTGAAAAAGGACTGGAATCAATTATCAAACTTATCCTTTGAGAAACTTTTGCAATGAATGCCAACAATTTGTGCTGCAGTAATCAAGGCTAAAGGAGGATATTTTGACGAGAGCAAAATTTAATCATAAAATGCTCTTTTTTTTGTTGTGAGTGCCTGTTTGTGTGTGGGCGGAATTTTTTTTTTTTTTTTTTTAATCCAACATATTTTTATTAAATTTTTAGTAGACACTAGTATTTGAGTACCCTTTTGGTTTATTTATTAAACAGTATGTATATTTATTTTTTCATCTCCCAGGCTGAATATTCAAGAAATCTTATGAAGCTCATATTTTTCTCTAATAAGATTTCTCGAATATTCAGGCTGGTAAAACAGAAATAAATGAATATACTCTTTAATAAATAAATGGAGTATCTACTCAAATACTAGTATCCACTAAAAATAACATTCAAGTAATAAAAATATATAATTTATATGATAATTATTAGTTTACAAAATGTTATAAAAAATTATGGTATATTAATATTATTAGGTTTTCACATGCTATGCTAACATGAAGTATTTGGGGGGACCAGTTTATTACTTAATAGTAATAGAAAATTGACCCCCACTATTTTATGTTCAGTATTAGTATTTTATGTTAATATTAGTATATACTCATTGTGCAAAAAATGACAGTATGCTTCTTTTTTTTTTAAGTCCTTATTATTAAGGTTTTTTGGTTTTATTATATGTGAGATCCACTGTTTTATTTTTCCAGTTATTATATTAAAACACAATTCTTTGGGTGGTCAGTTTAAAAATTTGAGAAACCTGACAAAATACTTGTTACAAAATAAAATCCTTGCATTTGCCTTGATAAAGTCCATCAAAAAATGTAATAAGTTTTCCTTTTGTTCATATGTATGATGAATAAATTTAAAACTCTTATAATAGGTCACCATAAAAGTAATATTATTTAATTATTATTAAAAATAAAAAATAACCTAAATAATAATTATGTAAAATGAAAATATAATCATGTAGGAAATTTTATTTTAAGCTGTCTTATAGATTTATTTTCATATTATTGCTGTTTTTTATGGTGGTGAGATCAAAGAAAATCTTTTTCCACGCCCCCCACCCCACCCCAACTTGTTTGGAAGATTTTAATGTTTACAGTTATCAGTTTCTGTTTTAACAATGATGTCTTTTTAATAATGTCTTCATTTTTTTATTGCAGCTGTAGTCAATTTCCTCATAGATAAAGAGAAGATTAGAGGCAAAAGAGATATGCTTCTACAGAAGGATACTGAGAATACTATGGACAGAGCATATAAGCAATGAGGAGGTTTTAAGGAAAAAAGAAACAAAATGATGCTTATATTTAAAATCCAAGAGACATGATTTGGTTTATTTTGTTTTACAATAAATCAAAATCAAGGGATTTAATGCTGACAAGATTTTTTTTTTTTTTTTTACAATAGATTTGTATGAATAGAATAGGTATTTGTGAGAGATAAGGTTTCATTGAAATAGTCTTTTTTTTCTGAGAATCACATGGACTGCTAGTAATTTTTTTTTTTTTTTTTTCAAAAATGTATTGGTGGTATTTTTACACTATTTACATTATTTGGACTATTGTCCTCATCTTTGTAGTCATATTTATTATGTTTTGGCCGTTGTATGCTCCAGACTTCTTCAGGTGGTTGGAATGTCGAACTGAACTCTTTATTTCGCTCACTGGGGTAGACTGTTCTAGTTCCATGTTTAATGGATGTCAGTTATCGGTTATCTCCTGTTAATTCCCCTCTCCAAGTTCTCCACGGGTGGTAAAAAGACGAGTATTACTAAGAGCTACAAAGGATACCATGTTCTGAAGACACACATCATATAATAGAAGAGGTCATTTTCTTGTAAGGTTTCCATTATTATAATACATATTTTCCTTTAGATCATTGCATTATAACTTAAGTTCCTAATAATATCAGTTTGATTAAATAATATTGTAATATATAGTTTAAAGGTTGGTGTTCATTGTATTAGTGGTAGGACCTTCAAAATACAATTTAAACATAGCAATCCCCTGGTATTTCCCAAGCTGTCTGCTTATACTTTTAAACATATTTATTGTCAAAAGAAAATAATAAAATATCACATAACCTGATTACGTGCTTTGCTTTCAGTGGACCACATGTAACATCAATATGTTACATTGACATTTACTATCATGAAATTCTCAGGTCATGCCACACTGTTAAATATATGACAAATGTAACTCACACTTGTTTGTTCAGTGTTCATTTTGTTCTATTCCTGATATTCGTATTATAATGGTATTTTTTTATCAGGAAAATATGACATAACCTATATGTTTTCTTTCGCTTCAATCAATATGCTGTATATTATCTATTTATTTTTACATGTGGACAAGTTCATTATGTGGAAATCAGAGCTGAAAGCACCATCTTTGATTCTTGTAAAGAAAGCATCATTTCGTAGCGCTGTCTGCCATCTTGGTTTCTTAATTAGTTCTACCAGTGTTCCTGCAATTAGCTCTATTTTGTTATTTTGGTAATCGTTTTTCTGCATCATCATCTTTTCAATGTCTAGCCTTTTGGGCTGGGATATTTTCTTTCAAGACTGCATTGAAAGTGATGAACAATCAGCATAAAATAAATATAAAAATTTTTCTTACCTCTTCTATAAATAATATAAGAATGACAAGCATGATATTTTGGTTAGCAAGCTCAGCATATTTCCATAGTTTGTGTTTGATTCATATTAAATGCTCCATTATTGTAGCCTTGTGCCAGTCTAAGGAAGGCATAATTTGTATTTAGTCATCCAGCAGTCCATTATTACTGTGGAGTAAGTTTGATCCTCATTGGATCAACCCTTTCATGGCCTTGTGCCAGACGACAGAAGGCTTACTTAGTATTTAGGCACTTAGCCATCGGGTAATGGTTAGTGAGCATGTCCAGCAGTTCATATTTACTGTGTAGTTTGATCCTCACCGGGTGACTCATTCATAGTCTTGTGCCAGACTTGTAATGAATTTTATTCTCATGAATTTCAAAAATCATTTTATTGGATTAATACCTGAAGAGAACAATGTTTTTTATAGATATACTCTTTAACTTAATTTTTTTTTGTGACCTGTACCAAAAAATATTATCCAAGAATTTAGAATAATTCTCTGTATTTATCATTAATTTTGATAAAAGAAGAGAACCCCCTACATCGTGGATACGTGGGTGGTGTAATGAAAAGCAGCTCGGGATGAGAAAGAAGAAAGACAAGTTCGAATTCAATATCAGTTTATTATATTTCCTCTCTCACAAATACCCCCCCTTGGCAAATGTGTAAATCCATCTTTTCTCCTCACCACCATCTCCAACCAGCTATGATTTAAATACCAGTACAGACTGGACTCTTTTAGCCATGATTGCTAACCTGACTAGGAAAACAACTCTGAATTCAAAACTGCTTGGGTATTGAGTTAGCTAGCAACTTAAATTCTTCACGCCAAGGGTCAATTGTTATCTGTCCTCCATATGCACATAATCCTCCCTTTCTACTTTTATATTCATCTCACACCCCTCATTCAGCAACACTTTACATTGAGTGGCTCTTGAGCCTTCTACTGGGTGAACATTAGTAAAAGAAAAATCACTTAATAGTCAAATATTAGTGTTCAATAGGTTAACAGCTAAACTTCGGTATTTATCATTTCACCCACGGGAAACGAATATGGCACAAGGCCGGTTTTATTGTGGGTTTCTCCGAGCCCGTAGGCTCGGCCAAAAAAATAGCCTTTTGAAGCCGATTAGATGGGTTCAGGCCCTGTCTACCTCCCCGGACGAAACCTTGCCCTTCGGCAAAGCCTCGTCCGGGTTCCTCTCTGCTAACGCAGAGAGTTCGACAGACGTCGGAAGTCAGCTAAAAAACTTCTCCTTTAACAGCTAAACTTCATTAACATACTCTTTTTCAAAATATACGATCTAAATGGTAATGTTAGCTGTTTCCTTATAAGGAAACATTCCGTATTCATTGACTGAACAGTCAGTGCTGCTGCTAGTTGAAATTTATTCAGAACAGATTTCTTAGGTCCACTGTTATCCCTCTTCCCAGTACTTGTGGTGGTTTCTATCCTAATCTTTTTTGAGACAGTCAACATTTTGATTATGTGATTAGTTTCTCTTTTACTTACATATGCTATCCATTTTAGTTGTTGCTGATGCTGGAAGTCTTTCAAGTGACGTAGTTTCTGTTATTTGGTCCAGTTCTTTATGATCCTCTATGCTATACATATATAAAAGCTCAAAGGGTTATCACTTTACAATTAAACTCAGTATGCCCAGTTAGTTTGGATTTAGAGTTTTACTTCTATTTAACCCATAGCTGGTGGGAGAAAAGGTGGATCTATGCCTTTCCCAAGGGCATCAGTAAAAACTGAATCAAACAGTTTTTACTGGAATAGGAACTCAGCTCAACCATTCCACTTCTGACACTCAGCTCAACCATTCCACTTCTGACACTCAGCTCAACCATTCCACTTCTGACACTCAGCTCAACCATTCCACTTCTGACACTCAGCTCAACCATTCCACTTCTGACACTCAGCTCAACCATTCCACTTCTGACACTTGACCTCAGCTCAACCATTCCACTTCTGACACTCAGCTCAACCATTCCACTTCTGACACTCAGCTCAACCATTCCACTTCTGACACTCAGCTCAACCATTCCACTTCTGACACTCAGCTCAACCATTCCACTTCTGACACTCAGCTCAACCATTCCACTTCTGACACTCAGCTCAACCATTCCACTTCTGACACTCAGCTCAACCATTCCACTTCTGACACTCAGCTCAACCATTCCACTTCTGACACTCAGCTCAACCATTCCACTTCTGACACTCAGCTCAACCACTATGCTACCTGCACATCAGTCTTCTGTTTAAGCAATGGAAACAAGTACATGAAAACTAATTTCTCAACAGTAAATTTTAATGATGATAGTAAATGTACATAATGGTTGGGCTAGAGTTTGTATCCTTCATGGAAATAGTCAATCAACATGACAACAGTGGGGAGTGGAAGTAATATATTGGGGTATAAATGTAGGCAGTAAAATTATATGTCCCTTCAAAATTGTCTATTCACAGGAAACTAAGACATTTACGACTATTCACTGGAGAATAAAATATTTAAAATTATAAAAAATGTTCAGATGAGAATACCATTTTAAGAATAAACCTCTATATTAAGGGTCTATTAACATTGTATTGAATGAATTTTAATATTAAAAAAACAAAACAATATAAATCTAAGACAATGATCAAATTTAAATCTAAAATATTCTTCAAAAGCTAAGTGAAAAAGGAAACAGCAGAATTATATTAAATGACTATTTTTGGATAGGAACCCAAAAAGAGACAGCGACCAATGTCACAATAACCCAAATATCTGTAATCATCATATTGCATGCAATTTGTATTATCATCATTGCCTGATGTATTTTATTAATATGGAAGGCCTGAGGCAACACAAGTTTCAGCTTAGCAAAAATTGCAATCATGAAAACCGAGATGTAAAAACATGAAATAAAATCAGATAATTGCTATGTCACTATTAACTAGAAGTGAATTTTGACAGATTCAAATAGGATTATTATTGAAACAAGTAATGGCACCATTGCTTTTGGCCTTCCATAGGTCATGCAAAATAATAACTGTAAATTCAAATTGTTATTCTGCACTGTTAAGATGGCTCATGATCAGATTCTAGATTACAGTGAAATAAATTGCATTATCAAAATATCTGCACTTATGATTTTAAATCAGTTAAAACTGTTGGCTTTCGATAGAGATCAGGTGACAACAAGTTTCCTTAATACATCAGCACTCTCCTCAGTATTCTTCTTCATATGCATTGAATTTATCAACCATTTTTATCTGGTAATTAAAGCTGGAGATTAAGTGATACCATGTTTTCTCAGGTGCCTCAGCATAAGGTAATGGTTAATGAGGCTAGTCTGGGTAATGAGTTCAAACCCCATTGGGAGCTCCCTACAAAAATTTGAGATTAAATAACATTTTTTTTTCTCTCTCCTTAATTCCTCATCTTTGTGGCATGGAATAATGGTTAAGAAAGCTATTAAAACTGTGTAGTAAGTTTGATCCTCACTGGGTGCGCCATAAAAAAAACAAATAATCTGCTTTTTGTTGCTCTCAGCATTACTTGTTCTTCTGATTGTTGCTGTGGAGTATTGGTGTGAAATAATGGTTAGTGAGGATGGTCTGGTTGTGTATGATAACTGAGTAGTGAGTTGGTTCCTCACTGTGTGTCCCCATACAAAATTTCTGATTAAATAATGAAACAAGGGTTCATATGTCACAAGAATCAATCAACCAATCAGTAACAAATTTCCGCAATATTACTGCACACTTTTCAATATTCTTATTTACAATTAATATGTGGACACATTCCATATTTAAACCTTTCAGATCTGGGGATTTACAATGGAGATTAAGTAATAGCAAGTTTCCTCAGTATTCAGATTATTACTTGTACTCTTTGAAGATCAAGTGACAGCATGCTTACTTCCAATACACCTTCACTCTTCTCAGTATTCAGATTATTATTTCTACACATCTTGGGTATGACTACATCCAACAGCAAGGTTTCAGATTGGGAGGTTTTGAGGAGTGTGGAACTACCTCTTACTTACTGGTGTTTCCAGGTCTACCCTGACTTTGAAGTGGGTAGCATCTGTTAGGCTCCCAACTATGGGCAAATAGTTAATCTTCAAACTGGGTAAAAACACTATGATAGTTTAAAAAAAAAAAAAAAAAGGTTTTAATACCAGCAATACATTTTTGAAGAAAAAAGTATTACCAGCAATACATTTTTGAAGAAAAATATTACTAGCAATGAAAATCTTGTCAGCATTAAATAACCTATTAAGGTTGATATGCTGTAAAAACAAAACAAGCCAAATCAATTATTTCTATGCATTGAAGAACAAGTGATAGCAAGTTGACTACCAATTTGTCTGACTGAGTTATCCTTAGATAATGTGGACTGTTGTATTCATCTTTGTTATTGTTATCGCAATGTTTCAGCCTTCATCCGGTGTATGTCAACACAGCAAAAATGAGGACAATAATTTGCATGTAAATAGGGTAAAGAAGAACAGAACTTCATTATTTCTGATTCAATGATATTATATATATATATATATATATATATATATATATATAAATGCAATTGAATGGCAAGGTGGGAAAGAAATTCTGCATAACATGTTTTGCCCTCTAGACAGATTTGGACTAAAATAATGTAAGCATTGATGGAATTATATATGTGTAGGAAGGGGAGGGAGAGATATAAATGCAAACATCAGTTATAATTATGTACTGAGGAAAAATGCTGAAAATGTGGAAATGCTAAATTTAAAATTTCTGAGTTTTAAATTTTTTCACCAGTCATTATAGGCTATAGAGAAATACATTGAAAATACATGAAAGCTCTCCCAATAACCTAATTATTTCATATTCAATGTGAAGCAAAAACTTCAAAGTTTTAAAAATAAAAGTCCAAAAAATAAAAATTAACGAAAGGAGATACATTACAATACCTACTAATATCATCACTACTACAATTGAAAAGAATTTATCTAAGCTTAACATGAAATGTTACAAATACTTAAGAAACTTCAATCCTAAATGATAAAAACCTAAAACAGGAATGTATTCTATAACCTGTAAAAATTGCCACAAGCAATACATAGGAGAAACCTCAAGGAATTTAAATAAAAGATTATATGAACACAAAAGGGATTTTTTTTTATAAAACAACACTCATTGGATTAGTTGCTCAAAGTAATGAGTCTGACCATAATTTTGATTTAAAAAAAAAAAAAATGCTACTTTAACTAAAAGAAACAGCAATTTATTAAAGTGAAAGTATATAGAAAGTGCACTGATTGCTAAATCACACATTAAATTTATGCCTATATTCTTACATTTCAGACCTTTTGTTATCACAGTTTGGGGTGGTTAAAAACTAAGAGAAAGCATAGGGAAACTGAATGAGCTAAGATGGACAGAATGTCCAAATAAGTCTGGAAAAAAAACAGTTTAAATTCAGCATTTCCACTAGGTATATAATTGTAAATGACATACACATTTATATCTCTCCCACTACAACCACTTCAATACATACATAATTCCATTAATGATGAACTCCTAAAGGATGAAATACAAATTTTTTTTCTTTTTTTTTAATATCAGTATCATCCCATGCAAGGCAATAAAGCCACTAAGACAAAAGGGGTTTCGGTGTGTGGAAGAATTCCAAACAAACATTAATGATGAGTGAGAAGAGGAGACAATAAATAATGATTGCCATTGTATTTAAATTTGTGAAGATTAAAGTTGGTTGGAAAGCATGGAGCCAGAAGGGAGTTCCACAAGCAAGAAGTGTGAGAAAAGAAACTGTTAGCATAGAACTTACAGCTACATCTATCCAGCTCAACTGTAAATGGATGAGATCTTGATACCAGTCTAGTACAGTGCTTAAATTTAAAAAAGTCTAGGTACCATAGCAAAGAGCTCATCTGAATAATTACCATGAAAGTATTTCTAGAAAAGGCAGAGAGAGGCAACCTTATGGTGGTGGGAAAATGACAGAAGTTGAGCCACCAGATCAGGACCAATAATATTGCTGATTCTTTGGATTTTATCAAGGAGCTCAAGGTAAATAGCAAAAGCAGCAAATATCTAAGAATAGATGAATTATTCTACTGTCATTCAATTGCCTAACATTGTTCTGATATACAGAAACTTCTATATATTTTCCAATCACCAGATTTGTAAATATAGTTATTGCAGGAGGGTCCGTCTACGAAACTATAGGTGGGATGCTGAAGGTAACACCAATTAGCAAATTTAAAATATATATATATAACTTGAATCCACAATAAACATTCAGAATGTGGAATTAATATGTACTAAACATGTCAAATACTTTGGTATAGGGATCACTTATAACAAATTTAGTATAGGAGAAAAGGAAATCAAACTTAGAATATGTTGTGCTAGGAGTAGTTTTGTCTAATACCATAAATTGCTACAAAATCAAAACATTGACTAAAGAACTTGCCATTTTCTTAAATAGCCTTGTTAGATTCTTATATGATGTATGTTATACAATTCGTTCAGAAATGTCTAAGCTATCAGCTATATACAACTGTCTTCTCATATCAATGATTAAAAATGGCTTCAAGTGAATGAAACCTGTAAGTTTTACAGAATGGCACTACAGTATCACAAAGAACTTTAGCAAATAACAGAAATGATATCACTTGAAGACTTTCAACAGTAGCAACAATTAAAATGGATAGCACATGTGATATATTTTTAGATTTTAAGAATATTTTTTGTGATAATGATTTAATGATACAAGTCTTACTAATCAACCACTTGTTAGAAGAAATGGATTCCTACCTTTCCCAATGTTATTTGCATGTAAGTGAATATAATGAACCCAACTGGAATTGGAACTCAGTTTTTTGATGTCTCATTCCAGGCATTATCCATTACACCACTTTCACATTCAAAATTACAGCAACTGGTATTCCTAAACAGTCACTCATCTAGATACTGACCGGGCTCAACATTGCTTAACTTTAGCAGATCATATGAGAGTTGCTGTAAGCCTTGACGAGATTAGAAAAACTCAATGCAGCCGAAGGCCATTCCAGACAAAGACTGTTGTCGCATGGACTACTGCTGATTGTTATAGGTTTTGTTTTGACGAACGAATTGAAGCATTTGCTACTAATCCCTTTAGGAGAAAAAACAAAATGATGTTTTGACTGAAAATGAATGGGTGAATAAAAGAGGCAAATGATCATTTGCATGCTCTAAAGCAGTGATTCCCAACCGATTTGGGGCCATGACCCACTTTGGTATTTCTAAAATTATGCCAAAATATTGGTATGTGCTGCACGTTCATTGCTCTAAATGAAGAAGAATACAACATTGTCGAACAAATTTGAATAAAATGAACCTGACTGGGATTGGAACTCATCCCAAACCATTATCCTTTACACCACAAACACATCCAAGCCTAGAGAATCTATTATTCACATGTGGTCACCCATCTAGGTATTGACCAAGCTTGACATTGCTTAACTTCAGTGATTGTATAAGAACTAGTGTTTCAATGTGATATGGCTGCAAGCCATATTGTTGTTGTTAGCTGTAGTATCATGAGTCGTATTAGAATAATAACCTTGAATGTTATTATTTGATTTCAATTGAGATTATTATTATTATTGTTAATTATGATATTCTAGTTCCTCCTGTCTTAAATAATGTTATTCCTTTTTGCTGTTGATGTTCCACTTCTGATCACAAGGCATTTTTAACAAAATTATAGATTTGAAATTCTAATTATAATAATTAAAGGTTTCGAGAGAAGTTTTGAAACACATGTTTCTATACATGTGCATCCACACAAAAAGAATGCATGCACGTACACAATCTCGCACACTCACAAAAAGACACATACTTGCACACATATTCACGCATACAGTTTCATGTGGCATTTCACATATGTACATACTAATGCACACATGTACATATATTCTCATATACACAGACTTACAAAGATACACACACACACATAAAAGTGTATATTTCAGTATGTAAGCACACAGAAACACACACATATAACCAATGGGTATACCCTTACCATTCTAGTTTGATGGAATTAACAAGCTGAGTTCAAACTCTGCCCTGGTCATTTGTGTTCATTTTCACTTACTGAGAAAAAGCACTAATTAACCTCTTCTCCCTCTAGCACTATGGGTTAAATAGTGAAATAAACTGAGCTCTTTAGCTCTAGGCAACAATTGATCCAAGAGAAGATAAACTATGAATTCCAAAACCGAGGAAAAGCAATAGAAACTACTTTATCATTCTCAAGACAATGTCAATTCATAGATAATAAAGCAAAGGATTCTGCGGAGAGCCATGATCACCTATGTATTGAATGGATATGAAATTAAAAAGAAAATCTTGTAATTACTCTGGAATCAAAACCATGGAGAAAGCAATAGGAAACCACTCCCCTATTTAAAAAAGGCCTATTTATGTATAATACTGCTAAGCAGAAGAGTCTAAAGGAGTACATATCTTTATATGTGTCATGTGCTTTCTGGCCATGGGTGATCATAGTTCTCAACATTTCCCTGTCTTTTGTGGCTCTCAGCAATACTTGCTTCTTTAAGAATATTAAAGAAACTTTGAACTTTAAAAAAATTCTCAGCA